>CM042540.1:8849573-8972073 GCA_023630585.1 Cranoglanis bouderius
TATTTCAAGAGGGTTCAAACCCAAAACCAACCTAAGCTATAGGTTAATCTCTTTACTGAAGATAATAACAGTCATTAGATTGAGGCAGATCTAGAGATCTAGATAGAAGTGGCCTACATCTTCCAACACGCCTACTCCATGTCACACTCCAACTCACCTGATTAGTGACTGTTTGCTTGTGGACTCCACCAGTCACAAACACACTCACAATGCAAAGTACTGCCCTATGTTTCACTGCTGACATACTAAGCCTTGTTATTTTTGTGCATGACATTCTAGTTTTTTTTTTCTTTTGATCTTGCCTGTTTCCTGGTTTTTGGAATCTGGTTTTGTCTGCCCCAGTCTATTTGTTTATTGCCTGACCAATGCCTGTTTTTAACCCAAACTCTCATTTATCATTTAGGATCTGTTTGCCTGACATTTCTGAATAAAGCATTTATCTGCAACTGTAGCTGTATCAACGATCTGGCCGTGTGCAGGACTTAGTCAATCCCACACAGATCTCTACAATGGAAGTTTACAGGTGTGAATAATCCTTAATTGACTTTGGTCATAAGTAAATATACAGTACATCATTTCACTAAAAAGATAATTAAACACTGCTTCATCAAGCCAAGCTGGCTTGTTTACATTTACAGCATTTGGCAGAAGCCCCTATTCAGAGCACCTTACATCCATCTCATTTATACTAAGCTTATATATTAACTAAGCAGATGAGGGTGCAGTGAAAATTGCCCGCATCTCTCCACCAAAATATGTAGATTGAATTGCGTGCATCTCTCCACCAAAATATGTAGTGAAAATGAGCTGTTTGGGTTAATTTGATATATTCTCCACCATTTTACATAAGTAAAAATTAGTTGTTAAATTGAGCTATCTTTATTCTCCTTTGACTGAAATTTGACTAATTTAGTATTACTGATCAACTATTCGTCCAGCGATAAGTTGAACCTAGTGTATTCATTAATTATGCATTAGATATTACCTTCGTGGCCACCGGCAATAATATCCTAAACATAGTGACACATTATTTTAAGAGCATGTAGCAGAATCGCAATTCAAGGCAATAGACACTTGTAAGCAATAAGAACACGTATATTTAAGAACAGACCAGACTTTATTGAACTACTCTATGACATAGAAACTAATCTAACATACACACACACACACACACACACACACACATACATAAACGGGTGATAATGAAGAGTGAATGAAGTTCAGAGTCTCTAGCGTTGCATGCTATTTCACAGACCATGATCTGAACGAACCATCAACTTATTACGTTATCTTCACTTCCTTTAGAAGGGCTCAACTTATTATAGACATGAGATTAGCTAGATTTTGGGGTATTGCGCTTGCCTTTGAATAGCTGTGTTGAAGGGATTTCCTCGTTACATCGTGGTGTCGTCAGCAGTCTGGTCGGTGAGAGGCGTCTCGGAAGACCAATCGGAATGCTGAGTGGAATGAAGGCGGGAGGCTTGAAAAGCAGGCGGCGGCTCTCGCTGGGTCTCCAGGCCGATGTAAACGTGATCCGATCTCCCTGACGTTGATTGGCTCTGGAGACCCTCCGCCGACCCCGTCCTTCGAAGCGTGCCAAGAAGCAAGAGATACAAGAGAGAGCGAAGCAAGTGATGACAAAACGACACAAACTCTTGTGTTCTTAGGATTTTAACACTTCCTGGGCTAGTCCAGCCCAGAGTGCTTCCTCCAATCAATATTGTCTTTGGGCGGGGTATCAGCCAGATTTTCCACCTATTATGCTAATCAGCCCCTTGTCCCTGCGGATGAGTGGCTCCACACTCTTCAATGATGAGTGGATTATTAAACTTTGTCCTGAAACTTTGTATGTACATATTAGAAAATCTACATAAATTTCCTTATTCTTATGATTTAGGAAATCACTCAATGAACCATACATACCAAACAAGACATGTTTGACTATACTTAAAGTACATTACTAGTATTTAAAACACAATGATCCTCCTAGGGCTACTACACAAATACATGCAAAATCGAACAATTAGTGGCAACTTAATGGTGATACACATGAAGAAAATAGAACAACACATGGTAGGAAATAGGTGATTTCAGTTGTTCAAAGATGTATTAATTCCCACAGTCATTGCTCCTGGTAGGCGCCGATTGTGGAATGTGTGAGTCCTTGTGTAGACTTGTGGAATTGTGGAATGTGTAATCTTTGTGAGTGAGCGAAAAGGTCTCTCCTTTCTTCCAGAATTTATTGGCCTTACTGGTCTGGTCCAAAAGGCCTAAATCATTGCATTTGAGAGCAGTTTCTGTGGTCGAGAGGGTTCAGCCCTGGGTCAGGGAGGCCTTTAACGCTTGCCATGTTGGTTGAGATAAGGCAGATGCACACGCTGGATTTAAGTGGCTCCTTGGTGTCTGGGTGTGGATTCCTTGTTTTATGGCTCCCTGAGTGGAGACGTTTTGACCCAGAGTTTCGTGTGGGTTCCCTGGCTGAGAAGGCCCATTGTTTTATTTCTTCTGGTTATAATTGTGTGAATTATATGATGCTGCTTGTGCTGAGGCATTACAAGGGTTATGAGCCTTGCTCAAGGGCCAAGCAGTGGTAGCTTGGTGGTGCTAGGATTTGAACTCACAACCTTCTGATGAAATGCTGTACAACTCTTTCTTTGGCTGCTACCCAACTTTCCCTGGACATTTTTCTTACTGTTTTTAGTAGGAAATTAGTTGGAAAATGGACAGATTGTTTCAATCGAACTTGTCAAAGTGGAGGAACTTGAGTGGGCTGAGAGGACCACTTGTCAGGAATTGGATATTAACTGGGAGTCTTTCTGTAAAGCCCCATTACATCATCTGTGCTCCACACTCAGTAATGGACTTTTGATGGGATTACTGCATCATTTGGAGACATGGAACAATGTCCTTAGCACTTACCACTGTCGAATGCTATACAGCTTTGATTGCACTTCAATATGGCCTGCAATCAGTTCTGTAAATCCACATGTATTGTCTTTCAGCAATGTGAAAACAATGCTATGAAAGACACAGGTATACAATGTATGCATTTTCCACGTCACTATTGAAAAACACAGGTGCGTTTTATTTTCTGTTATTAGAACAGCAGTACAGAAATGTTTCAGTTAAAGAACTCTACATAGGTAATTTATTCCATTTGTTTAGTATGGGTCCATGTTAGTCATATTCTGTAGGGAACAGAACATAGCTCTAAAGTAATCCCCACATTATCCACAGTTTCAGACTGTCAGTTTGTTTATACAGAGGCAGCAAAATGAATCAATGCTCATTTTTCCAAATGCATTGAATCAACTTTGATCTCCAATGTCAGAATCGATTTATTTGCAAACAGTGATTTTCAATTACATTAATTTAGTGCAACAAAGTTAACATGATTCATATGTTAATATGGTTCAATTGTGGTTAATATTTTGAAGTAGTGTCGAGCAGCTTTTACTGAAATAACATTTATGTAGTCATATGCTGTGCTTAATCATGCTACATCAAATACATTTTAAAATGTACTAGGTTTTTACATATTCAGTATTTTAAACATATTTACTTTTAATATACATTTTGAACATTGTAACATTCATTTAAAATATTACATTGTTGAAGACTGTAACTTAAAATTATACACTGTTTAGCATTGTAGCCTAGTGCAAGTAAAAAAAAATTCAATATATAATATGTGCTAAAAACACTTGCTAAATGGTGGCAAGTATCCAAAACTGACAAAACAAATTATATTTTTGTGCCTGTCACATACTTTGACAGCTCTACATTATGGAAACATAAATATGTAGCATTTCACCAAAATGATTTAGAAACCTTCCTAAATTTCTAAACTCGACTAGAATTTCTGCAAAGATGACAATAAGTGAATAAAGAGCCAGTTTAACAAATGAGGCTGGAAAATGTCCATTCTGCCTGAAGATGTTTTATACAGACTCTCCAGTATGTTCCATATTAAAATGACACGACTTTCATTGTGTTTTCAATAAATCTGAAAATGGGGTGAATCAGCCCCGTTTCCCTCACTATCATCCCCCTCTGGTGCATATCAAATCCAGAGATTGACAGAAACAGATGTAACAATTCCACAGAACATTTTTTTATCCTCACTGAATATTGCTTTCATAATAACTTTTCACAATAGAACACAGAAAACATATCAAATGTTTAAACTGAGGAAATGTACAATTTTAAGGAAAAAATAAGGTAATTTTGAATTTGATGGCAGCAACACGTTTCAAAAAAGTTGTGACAGTGACACTGTGTAGCATCCCCTCTCCTTTTAACAACAGTCCGTATACGTCTGGGAACTGAGGAGACCGGTTGCTGGAGTTTTGGGAGAGGAATGTTGTCCCATTCGTGTCTGATACAGGATTCTAGCTGCTCAACAGTCCTGGGTCTTCTTTGTCGTATTTTTCGTGTCATGATGCGCCAAATGTTTTCAATTGGTGAAAGGTCTGGACTGCAGGAAGGCCAGTTCAGCAACCGGACTCTTCTTCTACGAAGCCATGTTGTTGTAATAGATGCAGTATGTGGTTTAGCATTGTCTTGCTGAAATAAGCAAGGCCTTCCCTGAAAAAGACATTGTCTGGATGGAAACATTTGTTGCTCTAAAACCTGTATATACCTTTCAGCATTGATGGTGCCTTTCCAGTGTGCAAGCTGCCCATTCCATAGGCACTAATGCACCCCCATACCATCAGAGATGCAGGCTTTTGAACTGAGCGCTGATAAAAAGCTGGATGGTCCCTCTCCTCTTTAGTCCTCCTTAGTTTAGAGGATGCTGTGTCCATGGTTTCCAAAAATAATTTCAAATTTCGATTCGTCTGACCACAGAACAGTTTTCCACTTTGCCTCAGTCCATTTTAAATGACTTTTGGCCCAGAGAAGACAACAGCGTTTCTGTATCATGTTCACATATGGCTTCTTCTTTGCATGATAGAGCTTTAACATGCATTTCTAGAGGGCACGGCAAACTGTGTTCACAGACAATGAATCTGGAGGTGTTTCTGAGCCCATGCAGTGATTTCCATTACAGAATCATGCCCGTTTTTAATGCAGTGCCGCCTGAGGGCCCGAAGATCACAGGCATGCAATATTGATTTTCACCCTTGTCCCTTGTGCACAGAGATTTCTCCAGATTCTCGGAATCTTTTGATGATATTATGTACTGTAGATGATGAGATATTCAAAGTCTTTGCAATTTTACGTGGAGAAATTGTTCCACAATTTGTAGATGCAGTTTTTCGCAGATTGGTGAACCTCTGCCCATCTTTACTTCTGGGAGACTTTACCTCTCTAAGATACTCTTTTTATACCCCATGATGTTACTGACCTGTTGCCATTTTTCCCAATTAGTTGCAAAATGTTTCTTTTTAGTAACATTTACTTTTCCAGCCCTTTGTTGCCCCATTCCAACTTTTTTGAGACGTGTTGTGGCCATCAATTTCAAAATTACCTTTTTTTTTCCTTAAAATGGTACGTTTCCTCAGTTTAAACATTTGATATGTTTTCTATGTTCTATTGTGAATAACATGAGATTTGCAAATCATTGCATTCTCTTTTTATTTACATTTTACACAGCATCCCAACTTTTTTGGAATTTGGTTGTATTTATTAAGATACACTAAGATAACTGATAGATTAATACTCATGTTAAACCCTGTGTGTGAGAGAAAGTGTCAAAGAAATATAGCATATTACTTATATCATATGTAAATGCCTACCCTGTGCTTATATTAGGTTATACTCTGTTATCATGCATAATGATGTGTCTAGGCTGGATGGATGGGCATCTAGCATGCTGAAATGACCACTTACCTTTACATTCATTCATCTGATTGAAGGTTTTGTCCAACTTAAAATTGGGTACAGGACCGGACACAACCGAGCAGTTGAGGGATAGGGGCCTTGCTCAAGTATTTGGTGTTGCTGGGATTTGAAACCACAACCTTCTGATCAGTAGCTCAAAACCTGGAACACTGGGCCTCAACTGCCAAAACTTTGGGAACCAATACTTTTAATGTTAGATTCCTCTACAGCACGGTAAGCTTCATTCATCCTGAATGGTTTATTGGCAGCAGTGGGATTTAAACACATACTTCTGCACAGACTGGAGCCTGAATCCAGCACCTTCTACCACTCGTCCATACTACTCTCTCAGAATGGAAATGTTAGCCTATTTGGACCATCAGTAGTTCAATATATTAATCATGACTTACAGAACATGCAGTCCACAGATTGCCAGTTCCTTCCAGTTGGAAGGGAACAAACTCAATTGTGAACAAGGATCTGTCTTTCCTGGGAATGTTGTAATGTGCTATCTGTAAAACAAAGCCAAAATCATGTATGTTGCAGCAGCACTAGAATGTTTCAGGTGGACGCCAAGAACAGGAAAATGAGGCTACAGTGGACAATGAAGCTAGACAGTTAAAGATTGGAAAAACATTGCCTGGTTTTTCCAGTGTTGAACTGTCTGTTTTTGGTGAGCCTGTTCCCAGTGTATCCTCAGATTCTTCTTCTTGGCTGACAGGATTGGAACCTGATGTTTGTTCTGCCTCAAAGTTAGGCTTGATGTGTGTTCTGAGATGCTTTTCTCCACACCATGTTTGTAAAGAGTGCTGAGCAGGCATACAGGTGCTCATATTTAAGTAGCTAATGCAACATTTGCGTAGAAACATGATGTTTCAGGTAAGTCCTTCATCAGTTGTGCAAGCAATGTTATATGCTTGTATAGTAAATAGGGAGCCATTTTGGATTAACTGTACTGTATGTTGGAGCCTTAAACAAAAACATATCAGCATGAAAACAGGCTTATGATGGCAGATTTTATGTGGATCCCAGATGACCTAAGAAATGTACAACTGGACTAAATATATCAGCAATAAGAAAACAGAATTGTGTGGAAGAAAAATGGATTTGAGAATTTGAAATGTATGATAAAACTGTGCCATGACTTCCTTGTGATTACTTTGAGTAGGGAATTGACACAAATCTCACCTTCTGAGAATGCTGAGTATGCTACTGCTAATGGATTATGTTATTGTTTACTAAGTGCAATTTTTAAATGAATTTGACAGATATGCAATTGGGCAATAACAATGCAGGAAACAAGTGCTGATAATGTAGAAAACAAAACTGGTACTGTCTCTGGTACTGGTATTTACTCTTTTGCATAGGCAGTGTGCTGTATTACAGTATATGAATCAAATCCTTCTAAAAAGTGCATCTCAGCTTCTGCCACTTTACCTCTCTATTTCCTTCTCCTAATTTTTTTTGGCACTGGGGAGAGGATGGGTGAGTGAATACAAAATATATCTGAAGGTTGTTGGGTTCTGTACTGAAATGATTGGAGACTTCCTACTCCTGCATTTTTTAGAATTTATCTCATGTCTTTTTTTTTTGTTGTTGTTTGTTTTTTTTTTAGAATTTATCTCACTCTCCAGATGTTTTTGTATTTATGAAAAGATATTTAGTCTTTTATCTCCCTTGACGTATGCAGACACTCATGGGGTACACCATCCACAGCAGACTTTAAACTTAAACTAATATTGGCACCCTTGGTAAATATGAGCAAAGAAAGCTGTGAAAAACAGTCTGCTCTCATGGATATCAAACAATTGCAAACACAACACAGGTTTATCCAAAAAAAAAAAAATAAAAAAACAAATAAATATATTTATATATATATATATATATATATATATATATATATATATATATATATATACATATATATACATATATATATATATATATATATATATATGTATATATATATATATATATATATTAAATATAGGTGTGCAACAATTATTGGCACCCCTATGAATTCATATGAGAAAAATATATTTGAAGTATATTCTCCATTGATATTTTTTAAAAAAATTTAGCGCACTTGGGTGACTAGGAACAGGAAATTGTTCAACCATGACTTCCTGTTTCAGGGGTATAAATATGAGGTAACACATAGGCCAAATTCCCTTAGTCATTCATAACAGTGGGTAAGACCAAGGAATATAGCTGTGATATGCGGCAAAAGGTTGTTGAGCTTCACAAAATGGGAAGTGGCTATAAGAAATTAGCACAAGCATTGAAAATACCAATTTCCACCATTGAGGCAATAATTAAGAAGTTCCAGTCAACTGGAAATCTTGTGAATCAACCTGGAATTGGATGTGTGTCTATATTGTCTCAAGCACTGTAAAGAGGATGGTTAGTTGCATCTTGGGGTCAGAAAGTCTCCAAAACTACAATCCGAGGTCACTTACATCACCCCAATTTGTTTGGAAGGGTTTCAAGAAAAATTCAATTAAATTTCAATTCAGTTTTATTTGTACATTGCTTTTAACATTGGACATTGTCCAAAAGCAGCTTTACAGAAATATATAAATTCAGGATATAGATTTTAAATGTATGAATTTATCCCTAATGAGCAAGCCAGAGGCGACGGTGACAAGGAAAAACTCCCTGAGACAACATGAGGAAGAAACCTTGAGAGGAACCAGACTTAAAAGGGAATCCATCCTTATCTGGGTGTAAAAAAGCCTCTACTCTCATCCAAAAACAAACTTAAGATTCAGACCTGTTATATTTGCAAAGGAGGTAGCACAAAGTATTGACAAAAAGGGTGACATTGTTGAACACCTATATTTAATAATTTTTTTTTTGATGAACCTGTGTTTTGTTTGCAATTGTTTGATATCCATGAGAGCAGAGTATTTTTGTGAATTTTTTGAACAAAAGATCATTCTCAAATTTGCCAGTTTATGACCCAACTATTTCCAGAGTACTTAGATCTTAAATATGACAGATTCTCATGAATGGTGCAGAATTTGCACAAACTGAGAGAAAGATGGTGAGACATACTGTATATCACACACAATGGAAACTTAAGCTACATAATAGTTTTATAACAAAACATACAACATAATTTACATTCATTGTAACTACACATGCAGCACAAAGATCGCTAATTTAAATATGTGGCTGCAATACATTTGCGCAATCTACTTGTCAGCGGATGATTTACTCTTATTGTATGCTGCTGATTTCACTAGTTTAAAGGTGACATTTGTCAAAACTGCAGTAGATTATAAGTACATATCTAAAATATGAGGATGCAAGGATCTTAAGATAACTAATTTCCATGGGTAGAAAATGTCAGTTGTGTGGCATGGTGGCAGAGTGGGAAGTGTTACTCCCTCACAGCTCCAGGGTCCCTGGTTTGTCTCTGAAAGGCTTACTGTCTGTGTGGAGTTTCAAGTGTTCTTCCTGTGCCTGTACAGATTTTCTTCAGGTTCTCCGGTTTCTTCCAACCTCCCAAAAACATGCCATTAGGTGGATTGTCTATGTTAAAGTGCCTCTGTGTGTGTGTGTGTGTGTGTGTGTGTGTATGTGTGGGTACGAAGTACAAGGATTCCATCCAAGGTATATTCCTGTTTCATGCCTAGTGTTCCTGGGTTATGTTCCAGATCCACAGCGATGCTGACCAGGATAAAGCATTTACTGAAGATGAATGAATAAATTTTGTGAGTTCCCAGCAAAACTGCTTCCACTGAAATGAACATACAGTGTATATTGTTCACTGGTGTGACATGACATATTATTGTGTATGTCTATGTGCCATGTGGGAGGGATAGAATTACCTCTCCCCTGACACAGGCCAATCATGGGTGCCTCTGAGCTCATGTATGCAGAAGGTATAAACTCACCAGGTGGTAAACTCAAAGGTATTTCAACTCACCAGGTGGTATCATTTCTTTAATAGGGTAGCTAGTTGGTGGGAAATAGGTAAAAATGCATGTGGTAAATATACACAGAAAAAAAAATACTTTCCCTAATAGCCAGTGAGCTATTAGGTTTTCACATATAAAAAGGTAGCATGAGAACTTACTAGCATGTACTGTATACATTGGTCACATTAATTATGCTAACAATTGATCATTACATTTTTGTTCCATTGCACATCATGGAAGGAAACATAGTCCTGGTGCTCTGCCATTTTTCCATCATCTCCACATGTTCAGTTGTTTTCAGGCTCTATTTCCATAATGCTTGTTTGTTGCTTAATTGGTTAGGTATTAGTTCCATGGCCAGAAATTAAATCAGTCATGCTGAGCTTGTTAGATATTTATTTTTATTTTTTTAAGAATCCATCTATAAATAGCCACTTGTAGCCCGACCAGCAATGCTGTAGTGCTTCTAAGCAGTTTGGGTGGACTCATTGTTTTCCTGGCAGATTTTTACTGAATTTTAGAAATGATCATCAGTTGGAGTACAGAACAAAATTGTAAAGTATATTATAAATATCTAAATTATAATCTACACATCTGCAGACCAACAATGATCCTTAACTGAGACCTAAGAGTGATCTTAATACAAGATCTCACTGTCCTGGTTCATCAGTCATGGAACGAACTTCTCCATCTGGGCCTTCTGCAGGGATCTAAACATCTACCTCTTTAGACAATATTTAAGTTTGTTTTTTTTTTCTCTACATTTTTACTCTTTTGTAGTACAAAGAGCAAAAGCCCACGTACAAACCAGCATTAGCATTTTTAGTCTCTTGCAGATTCTCTATTACTATCACTGCCTTCAGTTGTGAAGTACACATTCTGAAAAAATGTCACTGTATCATATTTCACTGCCCTTCCATTTGAAAATTAGAGTTAGAAAGTATTATTGCATCATAAAATATAAGATCCAATCATGTTCCAATATACAGGCAAATAAACACCTAATTGGGTGGGTGTCCAATTTGTATACTCATAGAATCTAATCTATATTTTTTGGTTTAAGTGAAAGTTTAGACATACTTCTGTGCCTTTTTAGTTGTTTAATGATATTTTTGGAACAACCAAATATTTATAGTGAACTAGGCTGACTAGTGAATGAGCTAATTTTCGTTTACTGATTTGTTATAAGATGTTAATGGAAATTTATTACTGAAGGCTAAATAAAGCTAAAATTAACTAACCCCTAACTACACTTTCAGAGAAGTCACACAAATGCGAAATGCACATGTGGTTTTTAGACACTTTGCATGTTACTGTATGTTTCACACGTAGGCTTTTCACATTTAGTGCATGCAATTTTATTTTCACATTTTTTTTTTTACACTTTTAGATGCTTTTTCACATGTAATCACATGGTACTTGCATAACCAGATGTGAAATGTATGTGATTTTCTGTAAGGGTAGGATCTCTGTAAATGTTAGTTCAAATATTCAGTCTTTCAGAACTGCCAAATAAACAATGGTATAACTGAACAAAAGTCTTAGCAAACTCAGCTCTTCTGACTGTGAGAGAAACCATACCATGTACTTTTCAAGTAGTGTCAAACTGTGTTATTTGTCCAATGCATCAATACCCAGCCAAACTTAAACTGACTTTAATACAATTTGCACTTGTCTCTCTAGTTTAATACTGAGCATTTGCAGTGATTGATTGCAGTGTCTCTCTATTGTCTTTATGGGTGTTACTCATCTTGCAAGAGGCTGGAATTTTGCAGAATCTTATCTGGAACTGATCCTATTCCAAATAACGTAAGGTTGTGACTGCAGGCTTCATTGATCATAGGCCACCATAGAAATTCAAACCATAAAACATTTCTAGTCACTCCAGAGTTATGTCTTTGATGGGCAAGCTATCTACAACATGATTTTTCCTAACTCTAGCAACACTAGCAACATTCTAACATAAATCCTACAGGTATTTATTACCCCTCTGTCAGATGCCCATGATAGCCAGCTATAAGCCACAACAGAGTTCCAGTTTCTGGTACAGTGAAGATAAAACCGCAGAAAGTATAGAACTTTTTTTTCCCCACTAAAAGATGTTATTAAAACATAGGAAACATATGAAAAAGACATTTTTTCATGCACCTGGACAAAGGCATCACTGCAGGGGGAATAGTGGACGTGAGTACCTAGTGGATAAATAGAGCATTTTAAAGAGGAAAGGGTGCTGGCAGGGCTTCATTAGTTGCACCAGGTGTGCTTGAGCTGGAATACATGAAATACCTGAACTGGCTAGGGGTTTGTTGAGTGTCTATGCATGTTAGAAATATGGCTAAGTCAAAAGAATGGTCCAAAAAGTTAAGAGAAAAGATCATCGCCCTTCACAAACAAGGAACAGGATACAAAAAGTTAGCGAAGACACTGAATGTTTCTAGAGACACCGTTGGAAGCATAGTTCGCAAGCTCAGAGTTAAGGGAACAGTGGTTACACTACCTGGACGGGGCAGAAAAAGGAAGCTATCAATGGCTGCAACCAGATTTCTGAGAAGGCAGGTTGTGAAAAACCCTCGAGTGACTGCAAAAGACCTGCAGCAAGAATTGGTGGCAACAGGCACTGAGGTTTCAGTGAGCACAGTATGGCGCGTACTAAATGCAGAAGGTCTCCATGCCAGAACTCCAAGACGTACACCACTACTGACCCAAAAGCACAAGAAAAGTCGGCTAAAAATCATATAAATAAGCCACAGAAGTTTTTTGGGATTCTGTTCTTTGGAATTAACAAAACTGGAACTTTTCAGCATGATGGATAAGCGGTATGCCTGGAGGAAGAAGAATGAAGCATACGCTGAAAAGAACACTCTGCCCACAGTCAAGCATGGTGGTGGTTCGGTGATCCTCTGGCACTGGAAACCTGCAGCATGTGGAAGGCAAGATGGATTCATTGAAGTATCAGGAAATCCTAGAAGAAGATGTCATGCTGTCTGGGAGGAAGCTGAAGCTTGGGCGTCATTGGACCTTCCAACAGGACAATGATCCCAAGCATACCTCAAATTCCACCAAGGCTTGGTTGCAGAAGAAGAAGAATCCTGGAAGATTCTACAGTAGCCATCACTGTCACCTGACTTGAACCCCATAGAAAATCTCTGGTGGGATTTGAAGAAGGCAGCTGCAGCACGCAAACCCAAGAATATTACTGAACTGGAGGCCATTGCTCATGAGGAATGGGCTAAGATTCTTCAGGAACGCTGCCAGAAGCTGGTGTCTGGCTATGCATCTCGTTTGCAGCAGGTCATAACAGCAAAAGGGTGCTCTATTAAGTACTAAGTTGCTTGCCATGAAGGGGCTGAATAATTTTGAGACTGGAGAAGTCATTATAAGTTGCATTTTCAGTTGAATTTGGGGGAACCACTTGAAGCATTCGTTGTGTTGAACTATTTCAATTGCTTTTGTTTGATCTGTTCATTGCAGACAGCTGAAAGTCTGTACATGTTGACAATAAACCTGATTTGCAATGGGGGTGAATAATTTTGATTGCAACTGTATATTCCTTGGTCTTACCCATTGTTATGAATGACTAGGGGAATTTGGCCTATGTGTTACCTCATATTTATACCCCTGCATATATTATATTATATCCCCTACAGGAAGTCATGGTTGAACAATTTCCTGTTCCTAGTTACCCAGGTGTACTAAAAAAATGTAAAATATCAATGGGAATATACTTCAAATATATTTTTCTCATATTAATTCATAGGGGTGCCAATAATTGTTGCACACCTATATTTAACAAAGATTATATATATATATATATATATATATATATATATATATATATATATATATATATATATATATATACACAGGTGCATCTCAATAAATTAGAATGTTGTGGAAAAGTTCATTTATTTCAGTAATTCAACTCAAATTGTGAAACTCGTGTATTAAATAAATTCAATGCACACAGACTGAAGTAGTTTAAGTCTTTGGTTCTTTTAATTGTGATGATTTTGGTTTACATTTAACAAAAACCCACCAATTCACTATCTCAACAAATTAGAATATGGTGACATGCCAGTCAGCTAATCAACTCAAAACACCTGCATAGGTTTCCTGAGCCTTCAAAATGGTTTCTCAGTTTGGTTCACTAGGTAATCCACAAACATTCATTGCCAAAGAAGCTGGTTGTTCACAGAGTGCTGTATCCAAGCATGTTAACAGAAAGTTGAGTGGAAGGAAAAAGTGTGGAAGAAAAAGATGCACAACCAACCGAGAGAACCGCAGCCTTATGAGGATTGTCAAGCAAAATCGATTCAAGAATTTGAGTGAACTTCACAAGGAATGGACTGAGGCTGGGGTCAAGGCATCAAGCGCCACCACACACAGACGTGTCAAGGAATTTGGCTACAGTTGTCGTATTCCTCTTGTTAAGCCACTCCTGAACCACAGACAACGTCAGAGGCATCTTACCTGGGCTAAGGAGAAGAAGAACTGGACTGTTGCCCAGTGGTCCAAAGTCCTCTTTTCAGATGAGAGCAAGTTTTGTATTTCATTTGGAAACCAAGGTCCTAGAGTCTGGAGGAAGGGTGGAGAAGCTCATAGCCCAAGTTGCTTGAAGTCCAGTGTTAAGTTTCCACAGTCTGTGATGATTTGGGGTACAATGTCATCTGCTGGTGTTGGTCCATTGTGTTTTTTGAAAACCAAAGTCACTGCATCCATTTACCAAGAAATTTTGGAGCACTTCATGCTTCCTTCTGCTGACCAGCTTTTTGAAGATGCTGATTTCATTTTCCAGCAGGATTTGGCACCTGCCCACACTGCCAAAAGCACCAAAAGTTGGTTAAATGACCATGGTGTTGGTGTGCTTGACTGGCCAGCAAACTCACCAGACCTGAACCCCATAGAGAATCTATGGGGTATTGTCAAGAGGAAAATGAGAAACAGGAGTCCAAAAAATGCAGATGAGCTGAAGGCCACTGTCAAAGAAACCTGGGCTTCCATACCACCGTGCCACAAACTGATCACCTCCATGCCACGCTGAATTGAGGCAGTAATTAAAGCAAAAGGAGCCCCTACCAAGTATTGAGTACATGTACAGTAAATGAACATACTTTCCAGAAGGCCAACAATTCACTAAAAATGTTTTTTTATTGGTCTTATGAAATATTCTAATTTGTTGAGATAGTGAATTGGTGGGTTTTTGTTAAATGTGAGACAAAATCATCACAATTAAAAGAACCAAAGACTTAAACTACTTCAGTCTGTGTGCACTGAATTTATTTAATACAAGTTTCACAATTTGAGTTGAATTACTGAAATAAATGAACTTTTCCACAACATTCTAATTTATTGAGATGCATCTGTATATATACACTGGCCATGCTGGGGTTTTCACCGTGTACACTTATTGCACCTACCTAGTTGGTCCACCTTGAAAAAACACTACAATTGGAAAATATTATACATTCATAAATCTACAAGTTGGAAAGTTTGAGTTGGAATAGTTTGCAAGAGCGCGAGTATAAACGCAACGAGGATGTAGTAGATGAGTATTCCTGTTTGGTGTGATGACATTTAATATCCCAGACAACCTATGTAGTCCCATAAAGCCACTTGATAGCAACTGCTTTTTTCAAGACACATAAAAGCTTAACAAAATCATGAGTGGGGGACATTACTATGTCGTAGAATAAAACGTGAAAATATCTTCAGTCTCACAGACCTTATTTCAGGCATTTAACCAAAAACCCATTCGAAAACCGAACCAATGTCCGATGGGCACTTACAGCACTCTATTTATTGGAGCTTTTTATTCCTGAACTTTTCACTGACCAAACACATTAGGCTCAAGTTGACATTATTTATAGGCTACTTGGTTTGAGTTATTGAGGTATGATTTAAAGTGACCATTCAGACAAGCTAATAAATATAATAACTCAATGATACATAATGTACTGGTGTACTGTGAATTCACTATTTATTTTGATTTTTTTTTTTTTTTTCCAAAATGGGTCTATTCATAAAGACTCCTCTCTGAGGACATCTGGGACAGTGTGAGCAGTTTGTGGCAACCCACGACAGCCGAGCCAAGCTAAAGTTTGTAAGAAACAGGAATCTTCATGATCATGAAACTCTCAAAAAAGCACAGTGTCTCCATCTTAAGAGATGGGTGTCCCAAAAGTCTCCATACATAGGGGAAATTAATACATTTTACCAAAATGTCTTCCAAAGTTTTTCATACTTAGTTTGTATTATATATATTTTTCAGATAGCCTTTAAGAATGCCTTTGACAAAGGAAGAACATACTGAAATCATTCTCATGGCTGGATTTGGAAACTGTTGCAAGGCTGCAGTGGACATTGTTAGATTTTTACATGCACCAGATGTGTAAACAAGAGTTCATCATGAGTGGGAGAGAAGACGCCGTGTGTGTTTACAAAGAAATGGCACTCGTGTAGAGGATGCTTTGTAGATAAAGTTATGTTTTACTAAAAATGTTAATTTCCCCATGTATGGACACCTTTGCGACACCCTGTATAATGTGTGGAGATTCAGACTGAAATCTTTTTTTGTGTTTAAGTAATAATATTGACACAGTGACTCAGTGTTGTGGTTTAATGTAAGTGTTGAAAGTTTAGAGACTGCATCACACTGTAAACGATTTCCTTGTATATTTACAGTGAGTTACTGGCAGCATGGTTGCCAGCAAGTTGATGTATTTTAATTTACAGTAATTGCACTGTAATGAAATTTACAGTATACAGAACAATACTGTACAACTACAAAACAGTATTTTACAGTATTTTGTAATTTGGTCTGTTTGTACTGTATTTTATTGCTGCATTACTGCTAATTATTACTATTTATAATAATTACTAATTATGATATTACATAAGTTCATAATATATAGGTAGTATAATATATAAATCTATAGTTAGTAATATTGTAATACTACTTCAGAAAAAAACATTACAAATCAAAAAGCAATCGAAACAATGTTCTTTAAAAAAAAAAAAAAAATCATATACATTCATTTAAACAATTAAAAACATTTAAAAACTTTAGTAATGTTTGTTACCCAGAGTACAGCGCATCAGCAATTTACAGGCCAATAAGGCATGAAAACCTTTCAGGTGTGCAAGAATATAGCTGAAACAAAAGCATGCAAGAGAGGGGAACTTTTTGTTTAAACACGGCCGTTTATTGCTCACCATCCTCAACTGACAAATTTAGTATTTTTACCTCGCAGACTTAAAACACTCTTCTGTCAAACTCAACAGAAAGAAAATGAAACTCACCAAAACCATCTTGGCTTGTCTTTCTACTGTTCCAACAGTCATCGACTCTTTTTGATCAAAATAAACCCGTAGCTACTTCACTGAGATAGATGTGAAAATGGGAGAGTAGCGGGGTGAAACAGCTAGCAGACGGCTAATTCTGTTCGTTCACTGGCTATAACTTTGCAGTCTCATTCCACACTACAGATGATGCAGTGGTACACAATAGTGTAAAATCAGAAACAAATAATGAAAAATCAGAAATAAATTCATGGAAAACATAAAAAAACAAACATAAAATAAACCATACCGAACTTCCAGCCAGTGACCAGGAGTTGTGTGGCAGTTTGATGTGACGTCAGATGGCGCACCTTTGCTGTTTACAGCAATCCTGTATTATTGCCTGGTATACTGTAGCCATGTTACAGCCAAGTTACAGCAAGACTAAAATACACTGTAAAATATTCCCGCTCAATCAAAATTACCCAGAATGCAATGTAAACTAAGGTATTTTACTGTATTGTTGAAATGTGGTATTGTACTGTAGGATTTTACAGTACAGGGTTTAACACACACACACACACAAAAAGTTGTTCAAAATACTACAAGGTGTGAACCCTGTACTGTTTCCTACAGAATATAGAACAGAATGCTTTGTCTTGTGGTGAATTATTCAGCAATGAACAACTTATTTATAAATAATTACAGTGCTTCATCTTTCTGTAGTACATAAACAAATCTAAATAATAGATATAGCTTTGGATATTAAACATTATTTAGTGTATTTGACACCGCAGTGTGTTGTTCATAAACAGGCTCTGAATTAAAAAGAAATAAGAGGTCTCGGTATGATCTGTTTTGCTTAATGCGCCTGCATTTTTCAAAAATCAGTTTTGGTTTTGCTCCTACCTCAGCCTCTTGATTTGGATGAATTTTGTGAAACAGATGCAGACACATGAACAGGTGTGATTCAAAGTGACAAAACTAATTAAATATCTTATGCACCAAACTGGTCCTGCGATGGACTGCACCCATCAAGGGTGTATTCCAACCTTGCGTGAATATACCAAACTGAACTGAAGAATAATTCAAATATGGTATCTTATTTGTTTAAAATTCTAAATAAAAACAGCTTCGGTTTACACCATACTAAAGTGACAGCATAATGTAGTTCACCCTTAAACAAAAACTCCACCCTAAACAACCTGACCTCCATGTGACCTTCATCCAAGATTTAGTTTTTAGACATTATTAGCTTAACTTTTTAAAATTTCTTTCATCAACATGTTGGCCTATTTCCTTTAATACCCACAATGCCATTTGACTACATGCTGATAGTGATACAGTGGGAATTCATCTCTGCCTAAAGAGAGCAATGCAACAGCACTTTAGCCTTTTAGTCTCTCCAGCTCTCTCACCTCCTCATCTGCTCACACAAATCAGCCTCTAAAGCAATAACTTTCATGCTAATACCACCATCAACACCATCATGCTTGTCATCTTGGAGATCACTAACTAGCCAAGCTGAGTCTCCACCATAACTCAATGCAACTGCATCATGGTGGCATCGCATTTGCTCTCTCCATTACTTACTATCCTGAATTTTTCATTAATATGATATTAAACTTTAATGAGAAGAGAAGCTCTTGCTTTTTTTATGAGCCAACAGTGAAATATGACAGTTATCCCTTATGTTTGAGATCATTAAAAAAATTTCTCCTATTAAATGCCATTGTAACTCATTACATAATAATAATAATAATAATAATAATAATAATAATAATAATACGTTTTATTTATATAGTGCCTTTCCGTAGCTCAAGGACACTTTACAGGCTGTTGTAACTCATATTAAATGCCATTGTAACTCATATTACATGCTGTTGTAACTCATATTAAATGCCATTGTAAGTGTCTTCAACACAGCAGACAGCTGCTCTCTGTTATTGTCACAAGAATCACATAAATACAACACCAACCTAACCCAGATTTCCTAAACACATCGCAAACATTTCGGTTTAGGTTTCAGGGCTGAGGTTTATTTTCAATTAAGCCTGGCGTTCTGTACTTTATCTTCATATCCTTTTTGTGTGCTGCAGTACAGAACCAAAACAACATCATTTTTATCACTTTGCAAATAGACTGCAATATGCACCCATGCAGAATACACTGTGTAGAAATTATAGCTGCTTTTATACACAGTGCTCCCATTTCACATTTTACAGGACCTAACCTAAGTAGAAATGTGATGTTTAGTTGTTTCTAATTAATCAGATAACAGATGACATTGAGTGTAACTCAACAGGGAAACTTCTGGAAGGTTCAGAGGACTGCCAGAGAGCCACTGTTGAGCCAGTAATGATATATCTCACTCTTATTGTGCTTTGGGTAAAAATCCTACCAAATTTAAATGTAAATGAGATTGCACATAAGAGTCCTTTATATTATTGAAGTTCTTATTTTAAAATTTTTGGGGTGGTCCAAAAGTGCTGTCGATGTCGGTAAAGTAGTCCATAATTCTTATTAAGATAAATCAATTACAGGCATAGCAAAACATTATGTGTGCTAAAATCTCCCATTTGGGGGTTCAGGAAGTGTCAGCACATTTCTTCACTTGGCAGATCTTAAAGGGACATAAATACAATTTCACCTCCTAGCTGAACTTCACAAGACTGGTTCAAAGAGAGATTTGTGAAAAATGAATCTAAATTACACTGTAAGTATGCTGATTATCCATGACCAGACATAATCTGTGTCTCCAAACTATGTCAAAATCCACTATAGAAACAATGAAGCAAGGCTTTACAATGTATCAGAGGATGAAGCATATTCTTATAAAACAAGGTACTGAAATAATCCATCACTACTACTTAATGTGTTAGAGTACAGGAGACTATCATTTTGAATACTAGCCAAAAAGACCAATTTGTGTGATATTAGGGAAGTGAAAGATTGCTGTACACATGTAGTGAAGATGAAATATTACTCATCAATTTGAATTTACCGCAGGGAATTTTAACTCATTGATATTCTAAATGTGTTGTGTCTATTTTAATGTGGCTCATTTCTTTCTATAAAGCAGACAACGTGTCTGTTTGTTCCATAATGTTCCATATTGAAAGAAATTGACTTGACTGAGAAGGTCTAATAACTCTAGGGGTGTGATGATATACCAGTGTGACAGTATGCAGTAGAGTTGGGGTACTTGATCGCGAACTCAGACTCGAGTCCAATTATGAACGAACTCGGACTTGTCACACGCTCGGGAAAATTTATACTCGAACTTGACATGGACTCGGAGATTTTGGACTCGGACATTTTTTCCGAGTACATTCGAGTCCGCATCATGTGGAACATGAAAAGAAAGATAAAAAAATAAATAACAACATAAAATTAAGATAACAAGAAATGAATGTATGTCTCCCTGCCTGCAAGCAGCCACCACACCGGCAGGTAGCTATAGCATCTCCTTAGGCTTGTAGACAAAACACACATCACAACACTCGAGCGCAATGCATGGCTAGGTCAGCAATAATTTTGTTTTGCTTGTGAAAATCATAAAGAATTTATAAGACACCTGGTAAAAAGAAGCACTCTGCGGCCTGCAAATTTTGCAAAACAACAATTCGTCACCTTGGAATTATATGGTTCTATCTGACATTTTCATCAAAACTGAGTTATTCACATATTCTTACTCTGTGACAACTTATTTACATTATGTGTTTTTTTTTTTTTTTTTTTTTTTTTTTTTTTAAAGTTGTGTACATTTTGGGACTTTTTATTTAGAAAACAGAAAGGTTCTATCTACAAAGTCGAACTCACTTGGCTCTACAAGGTTCTACTTGTGAGGCAATCAGCACTTTGAATGCACACAAGAGGACCAATCAGGATCAGCTTTCTTTGTCATGTCGCCTCACTGCTCCGTGACAGTGGGAAAGGGAGCAAAAAACATGAACTCAGTAAAGACTTAACAATGCCACGCAACGCGATGTTTGTAAGAAACCTCATGATCGATTATTTTATTGATGATCTCGTCGAGGACAGCAGCACAAATTCCAGGCAAGTTCAGTCTTTTTTTTTTGTTTGTTTTGTTTTGTTTTAAGTCTTGCTGAGAAGTTTATTTTTATAGTTAGATACCACACTAGCCAGCAGCACTAGCTTCCTAATTCCAAACATTAAAGGATAGGTTCGGGCTTTGAAGTCCATTTGCTTTATTCCAGTCAGGTCATTGTCGTATGAGGGAGGTTATATTTTAACCTTGATCCATCCTGTGTACTTGTGCTGAGCGGTATGTAGTCAGTGAAACTTTTTCAATGTTTATTATACTTTGTGAAACAACTTTGCTGAAGCATTGTCTGTTTTCTTGCAGTTTTTAAATTCTTAAAATGTCTTAAATTTTTACAATATTAAGCCTTAAAGGTCAAATAGTCAACAATTTAATTGATGGGGTCTTAATTACAGCAATAAATGTTAGCATGTTATTTCAGCCATACTGATCTCTAGAGAGAAAGCCATTTTACCTGTCCCACTTTCTGTGAACAAGTTTTTTGTACCTGCCAGTCTGTGAACTCAACTTAGGAAGTGGGTACACAACTCCATAGCCACAGGCCACCCAGGAACGCAGAGTACTTACCATCTGCCACGGGACAGGTACTAGTGGCCCAACATGCTCACAGATGTGCACCGCACTGTCTTCTCCTCTTCCGCCTGGACCCAAGCTAAAGTCCCCTGAACTCTACCAGAGTTTCTGCCATGGACTGAATACTCTTTACAACACACAGCCACCCAGCTCACCACTTTTAAGTGTGTACTCAGATACCAGTCCCGGCTGTTTCACTGGAACACTAACCTGACCCATTCACCAGCAGTGGATAACTGGTTTCAAAGAAGTGGAAAGTGCCCATCAATGTCTGGAACAAGTGACCAATTCTACTAAAGAAAAGTCTGGCTAGCTACCAAGGACTTCCATCAACCCCAAGCGTGCAAGAAACTAAGCCCCAGATACATCAGCCCTTTTAAAATCCTGAAGCAAATAAATGAGGTCACCTATAAACTGGATCTGTCAGGTTGACTCATTCCATGAACTCAACTTCCCAGAACACACCATGGCCTACAAACATGGCCACCACGGACTAAAATCCCTAGCACAACACTCCACCAGCATGTTCACCATTTCCCGAGTTCTAATCACACACACTCTTTTCCAATTACACTCACACCCTATATAAACAGACCTTGGACACACAAACAGTTGTGAAGTAATGCTCAGTAGTACAAACTCTGATCTTACCAAGCCTTTTGTTTATATATTGCTATTTTTTGACTCAGATTGTTTCCTGGTTTTTGTATTCTGGTTTTGCTCGTTGTACTGTTTACTAATTGCCTGAACTTTTATCTATTTTTTTTTTTTTACCTTGAACCTGTCACACATTTTTAAACTGTCTGCTTTTTGTTATTAAACTGCTCAATTGCACTTGCAACCATCTCAGTCTCTCAGTTGTGATAGCCCTGCGGTGCAGCAAGAGCAGCAGTACGAAAAGATGCGGTTGGCTGCCTTCACATGCAAATAATTCATTTGCATTCAGTTCCCTCATGGGCACAATGCTTCTATGCCACCATAAATTTATTTATTTATTTATTTTCATTTTGAGTACCTTCAATGAATCTGGAGGATTAAAGGGGATATCTACAGTACTAGGGGTCAGGTCAGAGCAAAAACCTCCTTGACTGGCAGGTTTCCAGGTCAACCTGTATACTATTCTGGCAAATGTCTACGTATTGATGTGAAGCCGAATGAAGATGTCATACAAATGCAGGTAATTGAGGACAAGCTCTGCTAGATTCTATTCAAAATGTTCTGCTGCACAAAAATTGCATCCACACAGTTCATTCATGTGGTATTGATTTATTTGGCTAATTAATTGTGACAGATTTTTCATAGATAAAATCACATACTGAAATGGAAACAGAAACACACCCCTATATATACAGTACTGTGCAAAAGTTTTAGGCAGGTGTGAAAAAATGCTGTAAAGTAAGAATGCTTTCAGAAATAGACATGTCAATAGTTTTTATTTATCAATTAACAAAATGAGTGAACAGAAGAAAAATCAATATTTGGTGTGACCACCCTTTGCCTTCAAAACAGCGTCAATTCATCAATTCTTCTAGGTACACTTGCACAGTTTGTGCGGACAGTAGATGGGTACAGCAGGGTCCCACTGGTTTCTGCCAGGTCTGAGCTGATGACACTGCTGGATATCTTCCGATTGCGAAGGTTTCCTTGGCTGACCACTGCGTCTACGATCCTCAACATTGCCCGTTTCTTTGTGCTTCTTCAAAAGAGCTTGGACAGCACATCTGGAAACCCCTGTCTGCCTTGAAATTTCTGCCTGGGAGAGATCTTGCTGATGCAGTATACCTTCTGCCTTGTTGCTGTGATCAGTCTTGCCATCACTTATGCACAGTCCATCTTAAATAAGATATAATTACTGCTTGTAACTTCCAACCAGACTCCTGTGTGTGTGTGTGTGTGTGTGTGTGTATGTATATGTGTATATATATGTATATATATATATATATACACACACATATATATATATATATATATGTATGTATGTATATATGTATGTATGTATATATGTATATATATATGTATGTATATATGTATGTATATATGTATATATATATGTATGTATATATATATATATATATGTATGTGTGTATATATATGTATATATATGTATGTATGTGTATATGTATGTGTGTGTGTATGTGTATATATGTATGTGTGTATATGTATATATGTATGTGTGTATATGTATATATGTATGTATGTGTATATATGTATGTATATGTATATATGTATGTATGTATGTATATGTATATATGTATGTATATGTATGTATGTATGTATGTATATACATACATATACATACATATATACATACACATACATATATATGTGTATATATATATATATATATATATATATATATATATATACACACACATATATATATATATATATGTGTGTATATACAGGTGCATCTCAATAAATTAGAATGTCGTGGAAAAGTTCATTTATTACAATAATTCAACTCAAATTGTGAAACTTGTGTATTAAATAAATTCAATGCACACAGACTGAAGTAGTTTAAGTCTTTGTTCTTTTAATTGTGATGATTTTTGCTCACATTTAACAAAAACCCACCAATTCACTATCTCAACAAATTAGAATACTTCATAAGACCAATAAAAAAAAAAACATTTTTAGTGAATTGTTGGCCTTCTGGAAAGTATGTTCATTTACTGTACATGTACTCAATACTTGGTAGGGGCTCCTTTTGCTTTAATTACTGCCTCAATTCGGCGTGGCATGGAGGTGATCAGTTTGTGGCACTGCTGAGGTGGTATGGAAGCCCAGGTTTCTTTGACAGTGGCCTTCAGCTCATCTGCATTTTTTGGTCTCTTGTTTCTCATTTTCCTCTTGACAACACCCCATAGATTCTCTATGGGGTTCAGGTGTGGTGAGTTTGCTGGCCAGTCAAGCACACCAACACCATGGCCATTTAACCAACTTTTGGTGCTTTTGGCAGTGTGGGCAGGTGCCAAATCCTGCTGGAAAATTAAATCAGCATCTTCAAAAAGCTGGTCAGCAGAAGGAAGCATGAAGTGCTCCAAAATTTATTGGTAAACGGGTGCAGTGACTTTGGTTTTCAAAAAAACACAATGGACCAACACCAGCAGATGACATTGCACCCCAAATCATCACAGACTGTGGAAACTTAACACTGGACTTCAAGCAACTTGGGCTATGAGCTTTTCCACCCTTCCTCCAGACTCTAGGACCTTGGTTTCCAAATGAAATACAAAACTTGCTCTCATCTGAAAAGAGGACTTTGGACCACTGGGCAACAGTCCAGTTCTTCTTCTCCTTAGCCCAGGTAAGACGCCTCTGACGTTGTCTGTGGTTCAGGAGTGGCTTAACAAGAGGAATACGACAACTGTAGCCAAATTCCTGACACATCTGCGTGTGGTGGCTCTTGATGCCTTGACCCCAGCCTCAGTCCATTGCTTGTGACGTTCACTCAAATTCTTGAATCGATTTTGCTTGACAATCCTCATAAGGCTGCGGTTCTCTCGGTTGGTTGTGCATCTTTTTCTTCCACACTTTTTCCTTCCACTCAACTTTCTGTTAACATGCTTGGATACAGCACTCTGTGAACAGCCAGCTAATTTGGCAGTGAATGTTTGTGATTTACCTAGTGAACCAAACTGAGAGACCATTTTGAAGGCTCAGGAAACCTTTGCAGGTGTTTTGAGTTGATTAGCTGATTGGCATGTCACCATATTGAGATGATGAATTGCAATTCATTTCAAAGTCCCTCTTTGCCATGAAAATGAACTTAATCCCAAAAAAACATGTCCACTGCATTTCAGCCCTTCCACAAAAGGACCAGCTGACATCATGTCAGTGATTCTCTCATTAACACAGGTGAGAGTGTTAATGAGGACAAGGCTGGAGATCACTCTGTCATGCTGATTGAGTTAGAATAACAGACTGGAAGCTTTAAAAGGAGGGTGGTGCTTGAAATTATTGTTCTTCCTCTGTTAACTATGGTTACCTGCAAGGAAACACGTGCAGCCATCATTGCTTTTGCACAAAAAGGGATTCACAGGCAAGGATATTGCTGCTAGTAAGATTGCACCTAAATCAACCATTTATCGGATCATCAAGACCTTCAAGGAGAGAGGTTCAACTGTTGTGAAGAAGGCTTCAGGGCGCCCAAGAAAGTCCAGCAAGTGCTAGGACCGTCTCCTAAAGTTGATTCAGCTGTGGGATCGGGGCACCACCAGTGCAGAGCTTGCTCAGGAATGGCAGCAGGCAGGTGTGAGTGCGTCTGCACGCACAGTAAGGCGAAGAATTTTGGAGGATGACCTGGTGTCACGAAGGGCAGCAAAGAAGCCACTTCTCTCCAGGAAAAACATCAGGAACAGACTGCTATTCTGCAAAAAGTACAGGGATTGGACTGCTGAGGACTGGGGTAATGTCATTTTCTCTGATGAATCCCCTTTCCGATTGTTTGGGGCATCTGGAAAAAAGCTTGTCCGGAGAAGAAAAGGTGAGCGCTACCATCAGTCCTGTGTCATGCCAACAGTAAAGCATCCTGAGACCACTCATGTATGGGGTTGCTTCTCAGCCAAGGGAGTGGGCTCACTCACAATTTTGCCTAAGAACACAGCCATGAATAAAGAATGGTACAAAAACATCCTCAGAGAGCAACTTCTCCCAACCATCCAAGAACAGTTTGGTGATGAACAATGCCTTTTCCAGCATGATGGGGCACCTTGCCACGAGGCAAAAGTGATAACGAAGTGGCTCGGGGAACAAAACATCGACATTTTGGGTCCATGGCCAGGAAACTCCCCAGACCTTAATCCCACTGAGAATTTGTGGTCAATCCTCAAGAGGTGGGTGGAGAAACAAAAACCCACAAACTCTGACAAACTCCAAGCATTGATTATGCAAGAATGGGCTGCCATCAGTCAGGATGTGGCCCAGAAGTTGATTGACAGCATGCCAGGGCGAACTGCAGAGGTCTTGAAAAAGAAGGGTCAACACTGCAAATATTGACTCTTTGCATAAACTTCATGTAATTGTCAATAAAAGCCATTGACACTTATGAAATGCTTGTGATTATACTTCAGTAACAGTAACATCTGACAAAAAGATCTAAAAACACTGAAGCAGTAGACTTTGTGAAAATTAATATTTGTGTCATTCTCAAAACTTTTGGCCACGGCTGTATATATATATATATATATATATATATATATATATATATATATATATATGTATATGTATATATATATACACACACACACATACACAGGAGTCTGGTTGGAAGTTACAAGCAGCAATTTGTAGGAGTGTGGGAATGATTCCACCCACAAGAACTTTGAATTACTCACGAATGACATAGTGTAAATGTTAAACCCAAAGCCACTGTGTGAAAACAAAATTCTCCCATTTTGTATGTTATTTAAGATGGACTGTGCATAAGTGATTGAATAAGCACCACTGAGAATTCATGTGCACCGTGTGTAGAATATTTTCTGTTAAGTTCATACGAATTGGAAGTTCACAGCAAAATAAAGCTTTTATATTTTAAAAGCATATATTGGCTGGTGTAAAGTGCTCCTTTTATCGTCTCTTTCATCCTCTTCTTAAAAAAAAAAACATCAAGAGCTCTGCTTCTGCAATTAACCTCTTTTGGAATATTTTACACTGTCATTAGGATCACTAAAAACCCTTTAGACTCCAGCTGTGCATATAAAAGGCTGCAAAAACACTGAAACATTGATTTCATTTTGACACCTACACCACTGTTTGAACATTTGGAATGTGCTCTTGGTAATGTAAAATCAATTTTTTTGTTGAGGGACATTGGCCATTACTCATGAAACCTGTTGTAGAACATCAAAACAAGGGTTGATTTTTGAAATTTTGAATCAGCTTCATCTGCATGGAAACAAACACCCACTAGTCCCGTATTTACATATTATATGCATATGGCACCCACCAAGTTATCCTCATATACATTTACTTTACATAAAACACATCCCATTTTATGAAGGTGTTGTGACAGTGCTCAGGCAATAAAGGGAAAGAATCCAGTTAGTTAGCTATCCAGTTAGTTAAATAATGACGCAGAGATTTATTTATTTATTTTTTTTTAAATAATGGCAGTTTTATAAGTAATATAATACACAGGATTAGAGAAAGAAAACATAAAAAAGATAATAACCAATATTATAAATATCTCGCATACATTTCTTGTCAAACGACTGAACACCTTGCCTTTTTAAAAACATGTCTGAGTACTTTTTTTTTGTTTTTGAATTCTCAGTGACTCTCGAAGACTCACACACCTCAAAGCTGTTTAAGAGATATTTGGAGAGGAAGGAGGCAGTGCTGTCTGTAGTGGACCGGCCTGCCCAATTCTGAACTTTCCAATCAAGCTGTTTTAAGAGAAGCTGGAACGAGACATAAAGGTGTCCAAGCAGCTCCACAAATCTTTGGGACGTCCTGCAAAGAGACATGGCAGGGCCTCTCAGAGGAAAGTCTGGAAAAACTGATGAAAAACAGGAACTACAGCTTCTAAGGGAGGTTTTGGTGGAATGTATGGTTTGTTATTAGTTAATACCACAAATAGTGGGCCTCATTTATCAATCTTTTAGCAAGGTTTTAGTAAAGTGTTTTCACTGTCCAAAAACTAAGATGTTTTTCCTTACAAAGTAACCGGATTTTCATGAATTTCACATTTCTTATGTATATGCACTTTCCGAACAATTTACAAATAAATTTGTTAGTATCCAGTCTGATAAATGAGGCCCATTGTTATGACACGGCAAAATAAATCAGGTTAGCCTTTAATACACCAGGTTATTGTGAGTTGCACAAACAAACAAACAAATGAACAAACAACTAGATGCACTCAAAGTTTAGATTTCACACATTCTTCCTTTCAAACATGTAGTTCTTAATCAATATTAGTAGCATGGTCATTCTATTTCTTGTCTTTAAGGCTAGAACGAAGTATCTCACCATTTACCTGTCCATGTTTCAGTCTCACTAAAGAGTCAATTTGCTATAACTCTTCTTTAGAAGCTTTTTTGAGTCGTTCTGTACTGGAGCCATGCACATCATCAATTAGCCACTTGTGAAACACTGCAACTGGGTCAATATTCCAGTGTTTGTGGAAAGAAATGGGAGTCTGGTGGGCTAGAAAGTCTCTGGCATAATCCTCTGGCCGTGCCTGGGCAACACAAGGAAACAGCACAAAGATACAATCAGAGAAAATCTGGGATCCAGTCAGAGCATGTAGTGGAGCACTTACTCAATCAGAGCATGACATTCAATCAGGGTCAGCAATCTAAGACAAACTACTTAATGCAAACCCTGGCACTGGTGGTGCTCTTTATTTGCCTGAGTTCAGGAGAGCAACATGTTCCACAATTGCAAATCCAAAAACTGAACAAGTGAACGTTTTCCAACCATTTGTTTGTTTGTGAAATACTGTGTGCCTGGGAAAACATCTGACATCTGACATTTGTATAATCTGATAATCTGATCTTCTGTAAATAAAATCTGACACACCGGCACAGAGGCAGCATTATCCCGCCCTGCTGTCAGCTTTGATTAGTGGACCTTAAGTGGAATGGAGGCTGTGTACCAGAACTCGGATCGGCTTTTCTTGTTTTTACTTTGATGCTGATGTCATAAGAAACTCTGTGTCTATATGTACATGCATGTGCATAGATGTAGTTTCCACTAAACACTCCAAGGTTCTCAAAGTCCAGTTTTAAAGTTAGTTAGAGTTTGTTGGGGAAAGTTCTAAATAGTTAAAAAGCGTAACTGCTAATAAAAGTGTGGATTTAATCAAAATAGAATCATAACAAGGTCTGATTTAATGCTGTTATTGTGAATTGACACAGCGGTGAGCTTAGATTTCACAGCTCCAGCTTCTAGACCAAAAGTCCTTATTGTGTTTGGGAGGCTTTTTTTAAGCAGCATCTGCAAGATCCTATCTTCTAAAGAAGCCAATTATTCCAAACAAGCCATTTATTGTTCTGATCCTCTCTCTTAGATCTATTTGAGCCTCTAGTGAACAAAATATCTGATTATTCAAACCCAGTATGAGGTATTCTAACCACACAACTCCAACATTAGTTTTAGCACAAATTAGCTTCTCTCCTGTCAAAGCCTAGGACGCAATTTACTTCAGTTATATAGTTTTCTGAGTCAAACAGGTGTAATAGTTGGCAATGTCTGAGCATCTCAATGAAGAATATTGAGAAAAATATCATGGTTTAGTAACAAGAATGGTGTGAGTAAAGGCCATTACTGAAAATGAAAAGACACACATATGAGACAAACCTGACGCTGTTGATGTAAAAAGTGCCGGATAGAGAAAAATAGTTCACTAGCATCTTCATCATCTATTATTCAGAGTTGGACAGACTTTTCTGTGATTAATGCTGTTCAGACCTGTTTATGACTCTGTGTAATATGATGTCAATTAAGTTTTGAGTTAAAATTGTAATTTGAAAGTATAATATTAAGTCTTGAGTTATTCATTCATTCATCTTCAGTATGCACTTTATCTTGGTCAAGGTCTCAGTGGATCTGGAGCCTATCCTGGAAACACTGAATGTGTGGTGGGAATCCACCCTGGATCATAGCCAATCCTACTACCAGTATGTTTTTGGGAGGATTGGAGGAAACCGGAGAACCCAGAAGAAACCTTTAAATAAAAATAAGTAATTATGATTCTATAAATCTAGAGATTTAATTTAACAGTTTACATTCAGAAGACAGCTACAGTACCGTCAGGAAAATGGCAGACAATCTGACAAAACAACTGGTATGTTATGGTGTTAGCTACATAATTCATCTTCAGAGTTAAACATAACCAATCACAACATAAACTAACTTGTCTGTAGAGTGTATTTCTCTGACCGATAATGTTAGATGTCCCACATGACTTTTTATCTGTCATTCCAAAGGCTTTGTATCCAAAGGAATACAAAGGGCCGGGTCAACTGGCACAGATTTTACTGTCACCAGAATTTAATTTTGATGCATATTTCTGAACTACACAATATGGTAAAAAGTATGTGGATACCTGAGTACTGAACATCCCACTTCGAAACCATGGGTATTAATATTGAGTCTGGCCACGTCAATCACCAGACCTTAACCCAATTGAGCATGCATTTCATCTACTGAAGAGAAGACTGAAGGGAGAAACCCCCAAAACAAACAACAACTGAAAGAAGCTGTGGTACAAGCCTAGAAAAGCACCGCAAAAGAAGAATGCAACAGTCTGGTGATGACAGTGGGTCGCCAATCTATCGTCTGAAACTCTGATCTATTGTCTCATATTCATCTTTTGATCTCAAACCCAAATGTCTTCAGTGTATAGCAGAAACAATAGAATTGGCCTTGCCGTTCCAATATTACAATACTCGGACGGACTTTGTACCATGAGTTACGTTCAGTGTCTCTTCTTGTTTTTTCTACACCTGTTCCTGGTCAGTTAATGGAAACTAATGCAGCACTTGCGTCTGTATCAGCTCCTCAAACAACTCCAAATCAGGATTGTATTCTTCCACATTTATATGTCATTTTGAATAACGGTGTTTGCCGGATAAGTAAATTTAAATGCAAATACTACAGTAAGGATTTTATATTATATAGCGTCAGCTGAAATTGTTTCAGCAGGGTGGTACAGGCTTTCACAGTCTACAGTGCTTATTCACTATGACATCCCTCATTTGGGTCATAAATACCCTACACATTGGGTCTTCCAGACATTTTCTAGTGACTGCAAATAAATCTTGAAACCTGTTTACTGTCTCTTTCTATAAAGGACTGGGAAGGCTGAAGCAACCAATCATCTCATATTTTGGCAAATGTGTAGTAATCCTCACTGGTAGCTGGTGCTGGTTGTGAGGTAGGAAGCTCAGAATGCCCAAAATATTTTTCCATCAACAAGCTTTATTGCTGCCAACAGATTCATGTTTTAATAAGAATACTTCATTAAAATCCCAAGCAAAGTTGTTCTGAAGTTCTTTGCTTGCACAGTTCACAAAGCACTTCTATCCGAAACATTTCCCAGAAACCATGTGTGCTATCCTATTTTTTACGTGTTTTATTTATTTACATTCATTACTGAACTACCCTTGTTTATTTAACTCATGAGAAAACAGTGGTCCAGGGTTAGATTATTAAACAAAACTAGACTCATGACTACATAGTGTTTATAATGCCCAGAATAATAAAACTGTATAAGAAAAAAAACTTTCTGTCCTATAAACGTTTTGAAGTTGACTTTACAAGTAACCACATATTACAAAAGCAGGCACAGTTTATCAGCATGATGAAAATCTATGCCATTTATTCTTCCATACACACTTTTTCAAATGATCTAGGAATGTTCCCATGCAGGCAGGGTGTGTGCTGGAAGTTCTATTTACCTGGTGAAACAGTGGGCTGTGTGTGACGGGAAGTCGCAGAGAGTTGAAACACATCCCCAATACCATATCATCAGGAGCATCATTACTGTAGCATTTACAGCCGCTGGCCAAGAGCCTGAGTACAGCCTCCCTGCTGAACACCATCCTATAAAACACAAGATCAAAGAGTGAGAGAGTGTAATTCAGCACCGGATCATTCATTAAAAAATGCACCAGAATATACAACATTTCGATTTACATTTATAGCATTTGGCAGATGGCCTTATCCAAAACGACTTACAGAAGTGCTTTGTAGTCTTGATCAAAAACATATCCTTGTGAAAGTATAAATATGTCAGGGTCTATGAATACTACGGGTGTAACGATACATTGTGACACGATGCATCGCTATGCAAAAATGTGATGATGTGCATCATGAAAATGTGATTCACATTCTATTAATTATGCATCTAATGCGATTGCACTGTTTGAACACCAGAGATCCCAATCTACGCAAACTATAGAGTTAAAATATACAGAGAGCACACTGACTGATAGCTCCAGATCACAACAACTGGTGCATTATTAGTTATATAGTTACACAACCACATTCTAACCATTAAAAAGAGCTCTTCAGTAGCTTTCAAATGACACCAATCTACCGGACCCAAGAAAGATGATACTTAATTCTGGCATTTTAACCCACTTTGGAGCTCTATTTACATTTAATTGCTGCTACAAAAGTCATTATGTTTCAATCAAACATTGGTAGGTCAGAGAATGGTGAACATGACCTAGACCTCTGTTTGTTGCAATTTTTTTAAATTACATTTTATACAGATAACAATGCACATTCTTTTGTATTGTTTATGATTAAGAAATAAAAATGAAGTCGTTTCAGTCATAAGTTTTCTTTCATTAAAATTTTGTTCAGAATATTCGGAAAATCTGACTGTATTGAATCGCGAATCCAGTATCATGAATCGAATCGAATCATGATGGGAGTTTATCGTTACACCCCTGGTACAGAGAAAGGACTACAGGAAAAAAAACAACAACATAGGTTTAAGATTGTTTTATTTTAATTAGTGCTCATTTAACTGTTCGGTGATGAGTAAGAATGTAACCAAACATGAATACTCCATTTGGATTGAACTGATTGACAATGTTGTTGTGCACATCTTTAGTTGAGACTAATTATAAACTAAATATGAACTAAATGGTTCTGGGGGCATATTGGTTTTTAAAACAACAATCAATCAATCAAAAAAACCCAAAACCGTTCTGTTTTAGGCCTCACCCATTATAGGTTTAAATTTGAATACAGATACGAACGTATACAAATATTTGGTATAGATACAAATATTTGGAGCACTAAACAGATACTGATAAAAACAGTGGCATTGTGTTACAGCCCTATTGAATTGGTGGGTCTTCAGTGTTCAGACAGCCAGCGAAAGTTCATTTCAGCACCTGGGTGCCAACACAAATAACAATCTTGATGCAGATCTTCCTTGCATCTTGAGGGATCATGGGTCAAGTTGGTCCATGCTAGAGGATGGTCCATTTTCGGCTTTGCATATCAAATCTTGTGGAGGAAACATAGCAATGGGGTTGGAGAGAGTGAAAATAAGCCTTGCAACTGCATTCTGGATCAGTTGCAGGGGTCGGATAACACACAGGGGAAGACCTGCCAGGATTGACTTGTAGTAGTCCAACCTTGAGATAACAAGGGATTTTACAAGCATCAGTGTGATCTCCATGGAGAGAAAAGGCCAGATGTTTCCCCTGCACAATTGCATCAGGTTAGCCATGTCGTACATTGTTTGCTCTGGAACTGACACATTCTTTTTCCTCACAGTGCATAGTTGCTGAAATATGATACTACTGTCTAGTGTAAATGTTTGCATCCCCCATGAATGCTGGGGGCAGAATTAAATGAAGTCTATATTACAATTTATCTACAAACAACAGAAGTCGAAATGAAATGTGAGACACTCCTGGACCAAGACAATAATCCAAATCCGAGCAAAATGAACAGAAAAAAATAGTCTGAAAACAATTTGCAATGATCTTCTTAGATATGATCCTGACCTGATGATGGTAATGTGTGATTGTCAGTTATAACAGATATGTCAAGGAGAGCAGGAAAAGATTGATCAAGCAATCTGGCAAGTATAGAATAGATTTGCCAGGAACAGTGGTTGAACTAAGAGGATCTGAGGTGTTCAATGCATATGAAAGAGGTTGGAGGCAGGAATAAAGGGCTGTATAAAGTATAAACAGTATTATAAAAAAGAGGAAAAAATAGTGGCTCTGTTATGCTGTAAGAGGCATTTATTTATTTTGCAATTGGGTTTGGCTCTGTGTCCCCTTAGAGGGAAGAATCACTGACTGATCACATTTATCCTATGTTGAAACATTTCATTTCTGATGGGGGTGATCTTTTCCAGGATGACTCCACCCCCACCCACAGGGCACAAGGGCTTGCTGATTGTTTTCATGAAAATGGTGTAAATCTGTGGTCACCAACCCCGTTCCTGGAGATCTACTTTCCTGAAGACTTTAGCTCCAAACATAATCATGCCCACCTGACCATCTAATCATTCGAAGCCTTAAGAAAATAGGTGTATTAGATTATGGTTGGAGATTAAACCTGCAGGAAGGTAGAGCTCAAAGAAGACGGTTGGTGACCACTGATAAAAATCATATGTTATGACCTCCACAGTCAACAAATCTCAACACAACTGAACATCTGTGGGAGATTTTGGAGCAACGTGTTAGACATCGCTCTCCACCATAATCATCATAACACCTGAGGGACTATCTTTTAGAATAATGCTTTTCATCATGGCAGAAATTTTGAAATGTTTCAGAGACTTGTAGAACTGAAATCAAGGAGCATTGAAGCAGTTCTGGTGGTTTGTACCCCAACAACATATTAACACATTTTATGATGGATATTTCAAACATAAAATGCAATATTTGTCTAGTTTTGCTGCAACATTTTGACATTATAATTTATAATGTATCTAATTGCATAGGTATTTATTTCTTTTACTGTATTTGTATAAATTATTTGTAATTTCTATTTTTTAGCATAGTGGTTCTCAAAGGGCATGGTGAATACATATCTTTACAGTTGTGGAAATCAGAGCTCACCATTTTCAAAGTTATTGTATTTATTAGAGAATTCTTATAGTTATTAGCCAGCTTGACTTTAATTTCATCCAAACCTCAGTAACTCAAAAACGAGTAGCCTATAAATATTGTCAACTTGGACCTAATGTGTTCTGTTTTCGGAAAGTTCAGGAATACAAAGCCACATGGCTCTAATAAATAGACAAAATATTATGTTACAAGTTTAAATAATGGTCTTGAAATCTGTACTAAGGGGTTCTGTGTAATTTATTTTACTGTTAATCTTTGAGAACCTCTGCTTTAGAATAATGATTCTGATACAGTTATCAAGAAAACTAGACTGAGCTTACATGGAGATTCAGGGGACTCAGAGGTTTATTCTAGCTGAGCCCTGAAGTTTGTGTTAGGTGTCAGGGGAGCTATGCTATGTACACTCATCCTCACTCAAGGCTGCACCCAATTATAAGTTTTACTGAAAACTAATCTTATTCTGTCATGCACACAGGGAATTGTGATGGGATTGATTTGGAGGGAAAAAGATGACCAGAAAAAACAAAAAAAGCCAAAAAAAAAACCAAACAAAAAAAAAAACCCACCACCCCCCCTTCCCGCCCACAAAACTGAGTTTTTCCGGTTATTGACCTTGAAAACATGCGACTAAAAATCTCTTTCTAGATAAATTACGATCAACAAACCTCTGGGCAATGTTTTCTACACTACTGAACCGAGGAGATTAGCGAGCTAGGACAAACAGATACGTACATGCTTTCAAGTTTCATTTCCACGGTTGGATCATGAGAATAAACACTGCAGAACAGACCCATCTTTCCCTCTTTTAAATCATTGTTACTTCACAAGATCATCATTCAAATGATGATATTTAGGTAAAAAAGATAAATGCAGGAAAGTGTAAGGATTGGAGCTATGACAACAATAGCTTAAGCATTTATACTATGGTTGAGTGTAAAAGTTCCCCAATGGATTCTGGGTGAGAAAAATGAACATGTACCTCTATTTAAAATTTTTATTTACAACAAAACAGAATTCCAAGGAGTTAAACAATGAACAGAAAAAATATAATATTTTTCAATTTATTGAAAATAAATGTTGCCAGGGTAATCTCAGTCTCCAGGCGTGAACTGAAGAAGGCACATATGTCAAGTTATAACTGAACTGTCAGGAAGAACAGGCTAAGACAAATATCACAGCTGAAATGATCCAAAAGCTGTTGAGAGGATGTGAAAGGTTGGGGACAGTTATAAAGGCATGGGCAGAGGTTATTTCATCTCATCAGTACTTCACTATTATTGTATAAAGACTCAACATAATATAATAAATGATTATACTTAGGTAAAGAAAAGACAGAAAATAGAAAGATGGGCCATTCCGTCCTATCCTATCCTATCCTATCCTATCCTATCCTATCCTATCCTATCCTATCCCATTACAATTCCTAACCCATCCTACTTCATTCTATCCCATCCTAACCTAAAATGTTACCATAGCAAACTTAACTATCATGGCCCCCTAATAATCTCCATCCCTGAATTGGCTATATCACTCTCCTCTCCTCTCCTCTCCTCTCCTCTCCTCTCCACCAATAGCTGGTGTGTGGTGGGCATTATGGCACACTATGGCTGCCGTCGCATCATCCAGGTGATTCTACACACTGGTGGTGATTGAGGAGATTTCACCCCATACTATGTAAAGTGCTTTGAGTGCCTAGAAAAGTGTTATATAAATGTAAGGAATCAGTCAATTAATTAATTAATTGAAGAAAATTTATGACTGATTTTTAAAATCATTTTGTTGATAAAATCTGTTGTCAAAAATGATTATTCCATTTAGTGTGGCTATAACAAAATGGATAAAGAATGTTGGAACAACAACAAAAAAAACAAACAGGTTTGTCTGTGACATTTCCCTCAAGAACCTTTCCTGACAGTGTTCTTTTTAAACATGCGCATCAGGTGCAACTGCTCACACAAATACTGTATACTTCAGCACTTTGGTAAGTTATGAGTCAGCAAGTCCTACACTGAATGTCAAGTGATTTCTAGAACGCTCAGGATGAAAACTTTCACCCTTTTCCAGTATAACAAATATTAATATTTCAGCACACATGCCTTTGTTGAAAATGAATTTAATCTGAGTTCAACACACTTTTTGTGTGTGGGTCCTCAGAAGTGTTATAATACCTAGACTATAAGCCACAAATAAATATCAAGATGTTTGGTTTGCAGATTATGGGGTATGCTCTCTGTGTGTTCAGCCCTAAATGTAAAAACCACGGCCTGCAACTCTCATTTACTGGCTAATTTAAGTTGAACTGGTATTCAGTTCAGAACAGGCGTTGAACATTTAGGTGTAGTGGTATAGTGTTACCAAGTAGAGAATACATATACTGATAAAAATATTTTTTTTATTTGGAGAAGACACCTGCTACCTGCCAATATATATCTGCTTACAATCAATGCCATCGAGCAATCTTAGTCAGCAATCTACACAATCAGTGTAATGGTTTAATCACCATTAAGCACATTTCAAGCCTTTAGAAATTATGCACTATTAACACTTTCAGGCATGAGTACAAACCCTAAGTCATGGCTTGAATTTAAGACCCACTCACCACATCTGGCTAAAATTTGACCCTGCAATTACTCACCCAGTAACTGAGAGTCTGAATGTGCAGCTGATTTCTTTACTCTTAATCAGTCTTGTGATTCTAAACATGAGCTGTCCCTTCAAATCCCAATGGTTTTTTTTGCTCCATGTATCTTTCTCCTTTGCAGAGCCCAAAAGTCATTTACTTGCCATTGATTGATACTTGAATGGAGAAGGAGTGTGACAGCTTACTGGTGTTATTCTATACCAAGCCCAGATAGAGGATCACTTTCACACATGGTTCGGTTGCACCCCGAATGCAACTCCAGACCGCTGACTGAAACGGAGATCCTTTTTTTTGTACTGACTCCATCCAGGTTTCAATACAGCTTTCACACATGATTAAACACACTCAACCTCTCAGCCTTGGGTCCAGAGAAGCTCATGTGTGAAATGTCTGTAAAACCTGCTGGTGGAACACTGACCTGTGCTGTATCTCTGGTACATGAGAGCAGAGTTTTTGATCACTCACCCGCCTCCTCCTGTGATATAGCTGTATCCTCCCTGGCCAAGCCCGTAACCGTAACGCTCCCCGAGGAACACTGGCTCCGAGGGATCATAACAGCTTAGCAGTGCTTGTAGTCTGGGCAAGCTGGAGGAGGGAGGGAAACACACACACACACACACCTTTATTAAAAAATGTGTACACGTGTGTGGGCAGCTTTTATACTGTATATCCAAACAAGCTGCCTGCTTATTTTTATTTTCTGCCAATTTTGTCCCTAATTTAGTCCTGGCCAATTCCCACCCACCATATAACATCTTCCAACCCGGGAAGGCGAAGGCTATCACGTGCTTCCTCTAAGACACATCAGCCAGCCATTCACATCTTTTTTTCGAAATGCTGCTCATGCTGAATCACGCGGTGGCATAACACACTATCTGCCCTCTTCGGCATCCATACTCTCACAGATGCCCATTATTGGCTACTATCCCTGTGATTGATAGAGGAAAGTGCCATCCCTCCCACCTAGAGAGCACAGCCAGGCTTGCTCTCCTGGACACCTAGCCATGGATGGCTGTGGCATCATCGGGATTCAAACTTGCAATCTCCGCATGATAAGGTTTTCTCTTGCACCACTCGAGAGCCCTATAGGAACTTTAATACTGAACATCCAGGAAAGTTACTTCCTGTTATTACTTATGTTATAGCAGCTAGACAGTCTTTTTCTCCCTTTATTTCTAATTAATGAAAATAAAACAGCTTGTTATGTTACTGAGAAAGCACAAAGCCTCCACCTTGAAGACTGTCCCATTTCAGAAAACTGACAGCTTAACCTCTGAGTGGCACAAAGCGTGAACACTGGAGACTCCTTCCATAAATGAGAAATAAACGTCTTCTTATAGAAAACCTTATCAACAAGTACACCCATTAAAAAAAAAAAAATCAGTTTACATGGAGCATCCACCATACAAGTCCTGTGCAAGTTGTTACTATCGGAAGAGTAACATATTACAACGAGCACAGTAATATAAAACATGCAGCCAGCACTATTATCAAAGCTGCTGATACAGAAAATTAATCTACACTTTCATTCCAATCAGAATGAGCATTCAACAGTGTTTCAGTAAATAGTCAACAATAATACACTGCCCTCAACGTTATTTTCCACATTGCTACCCACACAACTGCACCAATCACTAATTCAATTACCAATTACCTCCAGTGTATTTACAGACTCAATTAAACATAGTCCTATAATTTCCCCAGAGGATGAAAGTGCCATAAAGTAAACTTCTGCATCATCTCTGTTAATTAATCTCTTTACACATGTGGAGGAAATTCACAGACACCTACATCTACATACGTATATCCAGAGAAACAGAAGGCAGATTGTGAGAGTTAGAAGGAACATAAAATGAATAGTCGCTCTTACCTAATAAGTGTGTCATCATCTACGATGAGTAACCAGTTAGTTTTTGGTACAGCACTGCTTACGTATCTCTTCAGGATGGCAAAGGTTTTCCCACAGTGACCTGTGAAAATAATTACAAACATAATATGTGACTTGAGCAGTCATGAAAATACTTATAAATACTTATAAAATATATATAAAATACTTACTATATATATATATATATATATATATATATATATATATATATATATATATATATATTTTATAAGTATTATATAAGTATTTTCATGACTGCTCAAGTGTACATAAGTTTGTATATAGGCTAGTTATGAATTTCAGGTTTGTGGCTGACTACTCTTTATTATTCCCTCAATCCTTATGTGATTTTTCTCCCTAAGACACTGAGATGGCCTTGTCTGTATGTACAACACATTTCTTTACTCTCTATCTACTCTGTCACTCGAAAAATATGAGCTTTCACTTTAGACTCAATTATTTCACTTTAAACTCAATTATTATACATTATTTTGTGTTAGATACACATTGTTTTTAGTATATACAAAATCTCAGCTTATTTGTGACTAAAAAGGGTTAGGGTTAGGATTAGGGATAACTCTAACCCTAACCCAAACCCATATTTCACCTTGAATCACATCATGTGGACACATTACCTGCACCAGCATATAAAAAGAAATATTATAGAATCATTTCAGCTTCATTTTTCATTATATAGTCTCATACCAGAGTATTGCCACACATCTAATATACGCATTTCTTTACAAACACATTACCATTTAATTACCTAAAAGATTTAGTATTCTAATACTTTCAATTTCATACAGCCACAGAACAAACTATTCATTCATAAAGCCATGCAAAGTGAATATTGCTGGGTTGTTTTTTTTTTGTTTTTTTTAAACATACAGCAAATCACAACAGGAGATATCTCTCACTCTTAAACTATCCAGGTTTCCAAAAAAAGATGCCATTTTATTCCCTGATAGTTCTTGTTCCAATGTGCATTTTATAAAGAGCCAAAAGATGTAGAACAGAAGCCATGAAAGCAAAGACATGAGGAATGAGGATGATATATAAAGAGCATGATGCGTGTGTGTGTGTGTGTGTGTGGTAAGAGAGTGTGAGAAGGGAAACAGAAAATGTAGAACAGAATGTGCCTTTGTGTGCACCAGAGGGAAGAACAGGACTCTCTTCCACAATAAATATCAAAGCTGCTCCTGTGATACACTCGCTTATCGAGTTCCCCATGGACCATGCGACCTCCAGGCTTCAAACACTCTACAGGGACTGAGGAAACTTGTTTACATACACATTTCTATTACTATTCCTATTGAAGATGTGAGAAAATCTACATCTTTCTATTCTCTATAGCTCACTGTATTGGACCATCATTTCAGGCAGCTATTTACACAATCACTTATGATTATGATTATACAACACACCTCATCAATCACAACTTTGATTAATCTTTGAACCGGGATTAGCAACATAATTAAATCATCAAGCTTGGAGAAACTAAGACTAGGTCAAATCTTTATGCCAGAGTATTTAGAGAAATGCTGGTTTACATTATGCTCTTTAGTCAAATCATGCTGTTCATTATTATGCCTGATTGGTACAAAGGCCTTGATTAATTTTAGCAGCACTGACACTAAAGCACAGGTTTTATATTAATGGGTCCGGTCTAATATGGGAAAATACTATAGAAAATATCTTAAAAGATTAAATATAGTAATAGATTTTCGCCAATCCGTTCACCTTTTTTTTTGTCAGCATGAGTAGAACTGACATAGATGCAAGTGCAGTTAGTATTTATTGAAGGACTGGAGGACAAATTCAAATCATGAAGCAAAGTTGAAAAAAGAGAACAGGCAATGGTCAGGTGATTAGCAAACAGCGTACACCTGTCACCGAGAGACAACTGAGATCACAACCAGAATATGAATCACAGAAATAAACGCTTGGTAAGTTCAGAGTGTGTTCATTTGCGATGTCTTTAGTGTGAGAGTCTCTTTTATGTGTTGGTGTGATTGGTGACAGGTGAGTGTAATCAGAAGTCAGGTGATTGTGAACATGAGTTTGAGAGCTCTGGGAAGTGTAGTCCAGGGCAGCCATGTCTGTAAGCTGCAGTGTGTTCTGGGAAACTGAGTTTGTTATCGGAGTTGACTTGACATTATTGCACAAGGCACACATCATGAGCCAAACACACATGGACAAAGTGTACCCAGTAATTGTGATAGTTAAAGTAAATTAGACTGACCTAAATCATTTGATCATGCAGGAATTTCATCCAGCAGCTCTCAATCAGTTTACTATTTCTAAATATTGGTTCTGAATCCTATTTCATACACATGAACATTTTATAATGATATAATCCCATTGAACTCTCAGTCAGATTATTAATGGATTATTAGGTTGCATCTAATAAAGCCACTAATGGAAGGAGTCTCCAGTGTCAGAGCTTTGAAATTGTCAGAGATAAAGCTGTCCCTTTATGTTTTCCGCAATGCAGGTTTGTGCTTTGTGGTCTCTCTGTAACATGACGTGCTGTATTTTTTGTGTGTTATTAACTTTAAGAGAGATAAAAAAAGAAAGGAAGGTAAGGGGATGACTGTTCAGAGCTACTATACTATGTAATTTGTTTCTCAGACAATCCATGACATTAAATGTAACTATGGATTAAAAAAAAAGTATGACGTCATTATTTAATAAACTTTAAAAATATTAGCATTGGCAAGATGCTGTGGGGTAAGTGGAATAAAGCACATTGGGATGTGCTGTTACTGGAAGACAATCAACTTCGACATGGTGACAGTGACTACGCTTCCTGTTGGGTTGCATCACACAAACCTCTCACTGAATATTTTCCTATAACAACATGCCTACAAGAGTTGTGTTCCTTACTTTACAAAACCCCTTGTTTCTCAATCAGTATTTTAATTTGGAAGTTTAATTTGTGAAATCAATGATCACAAAATGGATGATTTTGATATATCATAACCAAGTCCTGGCAAGATCTCTGTTGTTATCAGGCATGTGTACACTATATATTGTTATCTTTAATCCAATATGTGATCACAGACTTCAAAATAACCACTATATTGTTGAGGTTGTAACTGTGTATTTTGTTCTGATTTATTTAGCATTTGGAATTTGGTCCACGTTTGTTTGTTTGGCAGGATGGATTGGCAGTGCTCCATTTTAAATTTATTCTATTCCCCTTAGCAGAGTGAATTGTTCTAGAACGGGCTCTTGAGCTGGTGCAATGGTAAAGCTTTTCCCTGCCTTTAGGACACTGTAAGTTCAAATTCTGACTTTTTTCCCCCTCACACTCCTAAAATGGTAGTTAAAATGGTAGTTAAAATGGTAGGTGCACAATGAGTTCTTTTTGAGTATAGTTATGACTGCAGTTTTAGTGGTGGTCCACCTTTCACTGTTAGAAGTACATATATGACATAAAAGACAGCTGTCTCTTTAGGTTCTTGGTTTTTGTAAGGCAAAAAATAAATACACCTGCTTCTCTAAGAAAGCCACACCATACTCATCTTCACTAGACAAAAGTTCCTTGGAGGTTTTGAAATATAGAGTATCTCACAAAAGTGAGTACACCCCTCACATTTTTGTAAATATTCTATTATATCTTTTCATGGGACAACACTGATGAAATGACACTTTGCTACAATGTAAAGTAGTGAGTGTACAGCTTGTATAACAGTGTACATTTGCTGTCCCCTCAAAATAACTCATCACACAGCCATTAATGTCTAAACCGCTGGCAACAAAAGTGAGTACACCCCTAAGTGAATATGTCCAAAATGGGCCCAATGTGTCAATATTTTGTGTGGCCACCATTATTTTCCAGCATTGGCCAGTCCATACCCTTTACCCTCAGCTTCTTTAGCAAGGCAGTGGTCGTCTTGGAGGTGTGTTTGGGGTCGTTATTATGTTGGAATACTGCCCTGCAGCCCAGTTTCCGAAGGGAGGGGATCATGCTCTGCTTCAGTATGTCACAGTACATATTGGCATTAGCTCCCCAGTGCCGGCAGCACTCGTGTAGCCTCAGACCATGACACTCCCACCACTATGCTTGACTGTAGGCAAGACACACTTGTCTTTGTACTCCTCACCTGGTTGCCGCCACACATGCTTGACACCATCTGAACCAAATAAGTTTATCTTGGTCTTATCAGACCACAGGACATGGTTCCAGGAATCCATGCCCTTAGTCTGCTTGTCTTCAGCAAACTGTTTGCAGGCTTTCTTGTAAATCATCTTTAGAATAAGCTTCCTTCTGGGATGACAGCCATGCAGACCAATTTGATGCAGTGTGCAGCGTATGGTCTGAGCACTGACAGGCTGACCCCCCACCCCTTCAACCTCTGCAGCAATGCTGGCAGCACTCATACGTCTATTCTGCAATATATCTCTGGATATGATGCTGAGCATGTGCACTCAACTTCTTTGGTCGACCAAATAGCCTAGGCCATCTTTATGTAGAGCAACAATTCCTTTTTTCAGATCCTCAGAGAGTTCTTTGCCACGAGGTGCCATGTTGAACTTCCAGTGACCAGTATGAGAGAGTGTGAGAGCGATAACACCAAACTTAACACACCTGCTCCCCATTCACACCTGAGACCTTGTAACACTAACAAGTCACATGACACTGGGGAGGGAAAATGGCTAATTGGGCCCAATTTGGACATTTTCATTTAGGGATGTACTCACTTTTGTTGCCAGTGGTTTAGACATTAATGGCTGTGTGTTGAGTTATTTTGAGGGGACAGCAAATTTACACTGTTATACAAGCTGTGCACTCACTACTTTACATTGTAGCAAAGTGTCATTTCATCAGTGTTGTCCCATGAAATGATATAATAGAATATCTATAAAAATGTGAGGGGTGTACTCACTTTTGTGAGATACTGTACATATAAAAAGTCTACACACTTCTGTTAAAATCGCAGGTTTTTGTGAATGAATAAAAAAAAAAAAAAAAAAAAAAATCAAGATAAATCGTGTCTTTTTCCAGCAACCAGCTAGTGAACAACAAATAGAAACAAAAGAATTTTCTAAACATTAGATGTACCATGGAATGGGGGGGTTCGAATCCCTCCTCCACCCTGAGTTTGCATGTTCTCCCCGTGCTTTAGGGGTTTCCTCCGGTTACTCCAGTTTCCTCCCCCAGTCCAAAGACATGCATTGTAGGTTGACTGGCATCTTTAAATTGTCTGTAGTATGTGAATGTGTGTGATTGTGCCCTGCAATGGGTTGGCACCCACAAGGTGTGTCCCACACCTTGTGCCCCAAATCCCCTGGGATACGCCACAGGCTCCCCATGACCCTGTGTAGGATAAGTGGTACAGAAAATGGATAGACGGATGGATAGATGGATGGATGGATGGATATATGTAGCATGGAACACCATGAAGGCCATCATGAACAAGTGGAGAAAATGGACATTAGTGACATTACCAAGAACAGGATGTCCCTCCAAAGTTTACAAAAGAGTAAAAATAAAACTTAACAGAGAGGCTGCCAAGAGACCTACAGCCACATTAAAGGAGCTGCAGAAACATCAAGTACTAGAATGGCAAATACTGGGCACGCTCATGCAAAAAATAAATAAATTAATAATAATAATAATAATAATAATAATAATAATAATAATAATAATAATAATAATAATAATAATTCACCCTGAACCATGTGGTCTGATGAGACCAAGGCAGATTAATTTGGTGTAGAAACAAGACAGCTTATTACCCAAAGAACACCATACCCACAGTGAAGCATGATGGTGGCAGCATGATATGGGGGTGCTTCTCTTTAGCTTGGACTAGGGCTCTATTCAATATAAAGGGACTCTGTGGAGGCGGGGGCGTGGTCGAGCACCGGTTTGTGAATGGAGGGCGGAGCCGGAGAAAGTGAGTGGTAAGGTTTACACACCTGTAGGAAATTGAGACTAACGAGTGTTCTGTGTTGCAGTGAGGAGAAAAGGAGGAGAGACACACGCCTCGAGAGAGAGAACAACACTGACACAGAGCCACATGTGTGCGTGCGTGTGTGTGTATATATACGGGGAAATAAAAGAAAGACCCAAAAATACCGAGAAAAGAGGAAGAAATAAAAGTGTTCAAGTTGGAGTAAAAAAAAAAAAAAAAAAGTTCTTCGGGATTAACTTAAGGCCATGCTCAAAATGGGAGTAATTGTGGAGTCCCACAGTGACTGGAGCAGCCCGGTGGTCTTGGTTCCCAAGGCCGATGGGACAGTCCGGTTTTGTGTGGACTTTAGAAAAGTCATTGCGGTGTCTAAATTCGACACATATCCAATGCCTCGCATTGATGAACTGCTCGATCGGTTGGGCGCGGCTTGCTTTTATTCGACACTGGATTTGACAAAGGGATATTGGCAGATCCCCTTGACTCCAATGTCCCGGGAAAAAACGGCCTTTTCCACCCCATTTGGCTTACATCAATTCGTGACTCTTCCTTTTGGGTTGTTCGGGGCTCCCGCGACGTTCCAGCGGCTCATGGACCAAATACTCCGTCCACACGCTGCATATGCCGCTGCCTATTTAGATGACATTATTATATACAGTAATGACTGGCAGCGACACATGCAGCACTTAAGGGCAGTGCTGAGGTTGCTGAGGCGTGTGGGACTCACGGCCAACCCAAAGAAGTGCGCGATTGGACGGGTGGAAGTACGGTATCTGGGCTTCCACTTGGGTCATGGACAGGTGCGTCCCCAAATTGATAAGACAGCAGCGATTGCGACCTGCCCAAGGCCCAAGACCAAAAGGAGGTGAGACGGTTCCTGGGGTTGGCTGGCTATTATCGTAGGTTTGTGCCTAATTATTCGGACGTCACCAGCCCGCTGACTGATCTCACTAAAAAGGGGGCACCAGACCCGGTCCAGTGGACGGAACCGTGCCAACAGGCTTTCACTCAGGTAAAAGCTGCACTGTGTGGTGGACCACTTTTACATTCTCCTGACTTCTGTCTCCCTTTTGTTTTACAGACGGATGCGTTGGACAGGGGGCTGGGGGCCGTGCTGTCCCAGGTGGTGGAGGGGGTGGAGTGCCCCGTGCTGTACATCAGCCGCAAGCTCTCGGTACGGGAGACAAAGTACAGCACAATTGAGAAAGAGTGCCTGGCCATTCCCTCCTCCTCGCCACACTCCTCCGCCGCCAGATTCAGGCCTCCAGCCTGACGTACACCCCCTCCCACCCTTTCGGGAGGGCGGTGCTGCCACTCTACCTGCGAGCGAGAGGAGAGATGAGGAGGAGGAAGAGGAGAGAGAGAAGCAAGTTGGAGAGAGAGCCAGAGAGAAAGAGAGGAGAGAGAGAAAAAAACACTCCGGTCCCCAGACACGCCGTCATCTGGTTCTCAGCCAGCTGGGAAGCGATCCCCCATGGCGCCGGGTGATGGCACTGGACTTCCGAGCGGGTGGCTGCGACTCCTCCCCTTTTATGGCGGATGGCAGCCGCACCTTCGCCTCCCCGATGGACGGCTGCGGCTCCTCCCCTTCCCCGGTGGAAGTCAGGCTCCTCCCCTTTTCCGGTGGACGGCAGCCACATCTCCGCTTCCCCGGCGGACAGCAGCGAGTCCTCCATCTCCTGTCGGATGGCAACCGCTCCTCCCCTTTCAGGCGGACGGCAGTGGTTCCTCCGCATCCCGGGTTTCGGCACCAGTGTAACAAGTCGGGCAAGGAGGAGGCGGGAACCGGATGAACATAACCAGAGTTTAATAGTAAACGAAACTAAAACAGAACAGGAGACACACAAACGGAACACAAAATGCACGTGCGTCTCTCTCCCTCTCTCCGGTGCCTCCAGCCGCTCCTTTATCTCTCTCTCCCACTGATTAGACAAATCAGTGCCAGGTGTGCATCCTCACAGCCTGGCCACTCCCTCCTTCTCGCCACAGACTCATGGATGGCTCTTTTGGTATGAAACCTGTAGGCCTCTGTTAAACAGCTGAAGATGAAGATAAATTTCACCTACCAGCATGATAATGACCCAAAGCACAAATCCAAGTCAACAAAGGAATGGCTTCAAAAAAAGAAGATCAACATTTTGGAATGGCCCGGGCAGAGTCCAGAACTAAATCCTATCAAAAACCTGTGGAATGACTTCAAGAGGGCCGTGCTCAAGAGATCCCCATGCAACTGGATAGATGGAATAAAATTCCAAATCAAGATGTACTAAATCGATAGATTCGTACCCCGAAAGACTAAGTGCTGTAATACACGCAAAAGGTGCTTTAACAAGGTATTAGTTTAAGGTATAAGGGGTGTGCACACTGACGTAACAAGGTTTTAATTCTATCTTTTTCTTTTCTCCCTACAACATTTTTATTTGTTTTTCAGACATATCTTGATGGTTCCTATATCATATTTACTGTAAGGTGGAAAAATATCTGACATGAGTTATCGTGGTTTAATTTTTTTTACGTCACAAACACTTGCAACTTTAACAGAGGTGTGTAGACTTTTTATATCCACTGTATAGTATAGAGAGTTATTACACTAACTACCCCATCAGAGCTATAACTCCTAACTAATATATTTTAAAATATGTTATTTAGAATATTATTTAATCTTCAGTAACCGGTGGATCTGGAGCAAGATGGAAATACACCCTGGATGTGTAACATTCACATACTCATTCATATGTATGTTTCAAGTATGTTTCAGGTGGTGGGAAGAGACTGAAGAACAGCCAGGAATCCCACATGGACACATGAAGAAAAAGTGAAGCTCTGCACAAGCAGTAACCCGAGCCCAAGATCAAACCAGGGACCTTGGAGCTGTGATACCACAATGCTACCTGCTGCATCCTACTTTTTAAACGGTTTTTACAACATTTAATAACATGTCATAATAATATGTTAAACCATACTTCAAAAAAGTTGGACAATTAAAAACATGCTCCACACACTAATTTATGTGTATTCTTGTAAAGCATATTATGTAAAGAGCCTGAAGATAAGTAATAGAAGATCTGTGGACAAAGCAAAGGAGGAATGAGGATGACGTAGAAAATAGAAGACTACAAACTAAAGCAATTTGTGTGTGCGTGCGTGTATGTGTGTGTCTGAAGCAGGGCATGCAGAACAGAATGTGCCCTGATCGTATCCACCAGGAGGAAGAACAGAAATCTTTCACAATAAATATCAAATATGCTCCTGTAATGTTCTCGCCTGTTGCATTCCTGTGGAACTAAACGTTCTCCTGGCTGCAAGTGCACCACAATTCAAGTAGCCAGAGAAATGAGAAATCTCTTCCCCCTCATTCACACACTTTTCTCAAAGTGTGAAAGCATATAGTACATGTGTCTTTAGTATGTGTGTTCATTATGTTTAATATTCTGCCATTAATAAATACTGAACCACTATTCATAATGAGAATTTGCTAGGAGACCTTAAACATCAAGCTAACGTTCAAGAATCATTGTTGGTTCATATCTTCTGTAAAATGCTGCACTGATGACCAAACTGAAATTATAAAGAGATAACTCACCAAACCGCATGTATTTCAGAATTTAGAAATTTCAGAAACACAACCCAGAAATCAGAAAAAAGCTGAACAAAATTGATTGCTACTATATTTAATAGCACTAAATTGCCCCTAGGTGTGAAAGAATGTGTGCATGGCTCCCTACAATGTACTGGAATCCCACCCAGAGTGTATTGATGTGAAGTGACATGTGAAGGCCAATGTATGGTAACCCATACTTGGAATTTGTCCTCTGTATTTAACCCGTCCAAGTTAGTGCACACACACTAGGATTTGTGAGTAATGAACACACACACTACAAACCGTGAACACACCCAGAGCAGTGGGCAGCCATTTTTGCTGCAGCGCCCAGGGAGCAGTTGAGGGTTAAGGGCCTTGCTCAAGTGCCCAACAGTGGCAGCTTGGCAGTGCTGGGATTTGAACTCACGACCTTCCGATCAGTAGCCCAACATCTTAACCACTGAGCTACCACCGCCGTATTCCTGCACTGCGCCCAGTATTCCTGGGATGGGCTCCGGATCCACCATGACCCTGACCAGAATAAAGCGACCATTGAAGATAAATGAATAAAGGATTGTATTAAATTCTATGTTACCTATCAATAGCAGTACCTACAGCGGTGTACTACTTTGCCATACTATTGAATGTAGCTGAGACAAACTAACCAGCTTAATTATCATTTTCCAGCCAATCAGACAGCTCTCTCTCATTGGTAGCCTGGGAAGCATATTCGACACAGTGTGATCAGTCAGTGTGTCCAAACAGTGCTACTGGTTAAGGAAAAACTGCAAAAACTACAACCACCAGTTGAACATAGAAATGGCATCTCATGGCTTGGCATGTCAGTGGCCTTGGCCTGTCAGGGCCCTAACACTCACTTGGAGGTATGCTGTTTTAGGAAAATAATAAAATGACAGTGAGGTGTGATGTGGCCCCATGCCAACATTTTCAATGGTACAATTCCAGAATTAAACCTTAATTAGAAGCTCCAATAAAGATTTAATAGCAAAGCCTCACATTAGCACTGATGTAGGGATTTTCACTTTTTTCTGAAGCATTCATTTTTTTCAGAATCATTAATTTCATCCCTCATTACTGTTGCCAGTCATTTAAGTAAGATGTTGAGATTAAAAAAAAAAAAAAAAAAAAAAAAAAAAAAAATATTTAAAGTGCTTAATGAATCTTGAATATGCCTGCAGGAAACCCTATAATTCTCTCAGGTCACTGTAGTGAACCATCATTTAGTCCATTACAAGCTTAGAATAAGTAAATTCAGTTTGCTCCCTCCCTAATTACATTATGATTAATAACTGTGCCAGGTTTTGAATAATGATTAGCATCGTGATTAAATCATGCAGTTTGCAGTACAGAAACAAGGTCAAATCATTATGCCATAATATTTATGTACAACATGTTGTTTTAGATTATATCCTTTGGTCAAATCAGATGATTTATTTGTAGATCCCCAAGCTCTGAATCTTAATCAGAATTCAATGTTGGCAGTTCACTAGGTAAAAGAAAATCACCAATTTTATCAAAATACACAGTGCCTTCCACAGTGCCAATACTGGCACCCTTGGAAAATATTAGCAAAGAAGGCTGTGAAAAATTGTCTTTATTGTTTAACTTTATTTTGTTCAAAAAATTCACAAAAATACTCTATTGCAAACAACAAAGGTTTATAAAAAAAAAAAATCTTTGTTAAATATATGTGTTCAACAATTATTGGCACCCCTATGAATTCATCTGAGAAAAATAAATTTGAAGTACTGTATATTCCCATTGATATTTAAATTTTTTTTAGTACACCTGGGTGACTAGGAACAGGAAATTGTTCATCCATGACTTCCTGTTTCACAGGGGTATAAATATGAGGTAACGCATAGGCCAAATTCCCTTAGTCATTCATAACAATGGGTAAGACCAAGGAATATAGCTGTGATGTGTGGCAAAAGGTTGTTGAGCTTCACAAAATGGGAAGTGGCTATAAGAAAATAGCACAAGCACTGAAAATGCTCATTTCCACCATCAGGGCAATAATTAAGAAGTTCCAGTCAACTGGAAATGTCATGAAGCAATCTGAAATTGGACGTGTGTCTATATTGTCTCAACGCACTGTGAAGAGGATGGTTCGAGTGGCCAAAAAATCTCCAAGGATCACAGCTGGAGAATTGCAGAAGTTAGTTGCGTCTTGGGGTCAGAAAGTCTCCAAAACTATAATCCGAAATCACCTACATCACCACAAGTTGTTTGGAAGTGTTTCAAGATAAAAGCCTCTACTCTCATCCAAAAACAAACTCAAACGACTTCAGTTTGCCAGACACTACTGGAACTTCAAATGGGAATGGGTTTTGGCACAGACAGAGACGTAGCCATATGGAAAAGTACCTCATGCCCACGGTTAAATATGGTGGTGGCTCTTTAATGTTTTGGGGCTGTTTGTCTGCCAGAGGACCTGGACATTTTGTTAGGATACATGGCATCATGGACTCTATCAAATATCAACAGATATTAAATGAAAACCAGACTGCCTCTGCCAAAAAGCATAAAATGGGCCGTGGTTGTATCTTCCAGCAGGACAATGATCCAAAACATACATCAAAATCAACACAAAAATGGTTTATTGACCACAAAATCAAGGTCCTGACATGGCCATCCCAGTCTCGACTTGAAACTCACAGAAAATCTGTGGGGTTTACTGAAGAGGAGCATCCACCAGCGTGGACCTCGGAATTTGAAGGATCTGGAGAGATTCTGTATGGAGAAATGGTCTCAGATCCCTTGCCATGTATTCTCCAACCTCATCAGGCATTACAGGAGAAGACTCACAGCTGTTATCTTGGCAAAGGGAGGTAGCACAAAGTATTGACTAAAAGGGTGCCAATAATTGTGGCACACATATATTTAACAAATATATTTTTTTGAATAAACCTGTGTTTTGTTTGCAATTGTTTGATATCCATGAGAGCAGAGTAGATCAACAAAAGATCAAAAGAAACAAAAGATCAAAAGGTTCAACAATAAAGACAAGTTTTCACAGCCTTCTTTGCTCATATTTACCAAGGGTGCCAATATTAGTGGAGGGCACTGTATATGATCAAGTCCTGTCAGAGATGCTCTGAGAATCACTAAGAACATAAATAACATCAGATTAGAACGATAGCATTTAATCTTTAATCAGTGACACCAGGTAACAGGATTTTGAACACGATATTGCTGTGATTTATTAATTAATCTTCACTATCTGCTTTATTCAGGGAGGCAACAGGAGAACCCGGAGGAAATCCATGCAGACATCAAAAGAACATGCACAGAAAGTCCACACAAACAGGCCATGCTGTCAATATTGTTCTTTCGAATACATATCTTTCAAAGGCGACTCAAAAAACCATGATACAAGAAACTGCCTTCCTCATTTTTTTTTTAAAGGTATCATTGTATGAATGCACTCTCTATTCTTAGGTTTGTGCTTCTGGGGAAACCATTTAAAGGTTCTGTGTAGACCCGACTGTTGAACTGTAGAACTGTATAGTAATTCTTTATTAATGTAAATATTTTAAACACAATACCAGACCTGTCAACCCAGAAGATAAATAATGAGTAGACTCAGAAGTGAAACTCCTGGACTGTTGCAGCACAAACAATTGGAACACATGTATGCTGGAAAACAAACACTGCTTTTAATCACTTTCTAATTATAATTACCATAAAATTTATTTGTAAAGTGTCAGATTTGACAGGTCAAATCTGACACTTTACAAACTTTTTTTTGGTCAAATGTTTTGGCGGGCAAAATGTTTGTGCCTCTCGAATAAATAACTGATTTTAATCATATACCTGTCTAATCGTAGCTACGTCAAACATACATTGATAGATTTTATTTCACATTAATCAACTCAAAACATCCTCCACTTAGTTTGACAGAAAGGGAGGGTGCTGCATCAGTGCATCTTTCAAGTGAGAAAAATCATGTCAGGACAAAATCACCAGCCAAAACATTACTGATGTGAGATTGGGGGAAGGGAGGGGCTTTCCAGGAGGCGTCAGTTAATGTCGGAAAGTTTAAAACACTTATGTAATTTTCAACTGTTCAAGATTCATATTAGCTGATTAGCTCATCTGTCATTTTTTTATTGAAGGGAAAAAAGAAGACTGCTCTTTTGCCATATTTTGACTGGTAATTTGTGCCAGCGTACTCTGATCAAAAGTGATTAAAATGTGGAGCTCTTGCATGAAATATATGAAGGTTGGCAGGCCTGCAATACAAAGGTAATATTGTAAAATTATAAGAAATTAAAAACATTCACCACTCGGATTTGTGTCTATTCAGGAGTACACTCTGTTGCGGTTAACTTTAAAGGTGTTCAGCGTCCTGTATTACTATAAATATTGCATAATTTTATCATTTTACTGAACAGCACTCCAACCCTCTTGATTAGTACTTCGCGTTTCCTACCACTACTATCTTGCACTTGTTTTGACCCATTTTTTAGGAACTTAGCCTTAGAGCACTTGTAAAGTCCTTTAACAGCTTCATGCTTGGATTGTATTCTGTCCTGTGATAAAATAATCTACCAACTAAATACATGCAAATATTTGTAATGTGAAATTGTAATACCTGTGCACACCTGCTGCTAGCTTTTATAATCGGACGAGAAGACACACATGGCTTTACTGAAAGGAGACATTAGGTATCTCTGTCATGGACAATTATGATGAATTTACAAGCTCATGAATAAGCAGGAGAGGAGAAGAGATGGAACATGGTGTACTAACAGCCTTCTGCAGCATCAAACAACAGCAGGGGTGGCAGAAATGAGACCAACGTTGTATGTGAAATCCCATTCTGTGTTACTTTGCCAGCCCTAATGTAATCAAAGAGCAGTGACTTTTGTTTTTCTTAGATGATGGAAAAGCATGGCGCATGGAGCTCGGCAGGCTTCCTCCTCAAAGAGCCGAACACATCAGTTTAAACCAAGTGACATTGCTGCCAACAAGAAAACACTGTTTACTGAATAGAGAAGACAATGAAAGAGAGACTTCGGCTGATGTTCCAGGAATCACACAACCCAATTAGAATTTGTAAGGTGTGTGATTATGGTTCACAATTTTATCAATTTTTTTGACCTTTTAATTGCTGTGAAATTATTTGTTCTTGTTTGAGCTGGTTTGGTGCGGTGGTTTGGTACATTTGGCTTGCTACTTCAAATTTAATTTCTGTACTCACTGTGTTTTATTTCATTTATGAATGTGTGTGTGTGTGTGTGTTTGTGAGAGAGAGAGAGAGAAAGAGAGAGAGAGAGAGAGAGAGAGAGAGAGACTAAAAACTGTTTCAGCTTTAGCTATAATTGACACATCTCCCTTAAACTGTCACAGCTGTTATAGCTATAGTTATAACTTATAGATATTCAGTGGGGGAAAAAGTATTTGATCCCCTGCTGATTTTGTTCGTTTGCCCACTGACAAAGAAATGATCAGTCTATAATTTTAATGGTAGGTGTATTTTAACAGTGAGAGACAGAATAACACCAAAAAATCCAGAAAAACACATTTCAAAAAAGTTATAAATTGACTTGCATTTTAATGAGGGAAATAAGTTTTTGACCACTTCGACTTAGTCCTTGGTGGCAAAACCCTTGTTGGCAATCACGGAGGTCAGACGTTTCTTGTAGTTGGGCACCAGGTTTGCACACATCTCAGGAGGGATTTTGTCCCACTCCTCTTTGCAGATCCTCTCCAAGTCATTAAGGTCATTTTCAATGCCCTGGCTGAGGGAAGGAGGTTCTCACCCAAGATTTGACGGTACATGGCCCCGTCCATCGTCCCTTTGATGCAGTGCAGTTGTCCTGTCCCCTTAGCAGAAAAACACCCCCAAAACAAAATGTTTCCACCTCCATGTTTGACAGTGGGTATGGTGTTATGACTTGGGGTCATAGGCAGCATTCCTCCTCCAAACACGGCGAGTTGAGTTGATGCCAAAGAGATCTGACCACACCTGACAACAACACTTTCACCCAGTTCTCCTCTGAATCATTCAGGCAAACTTCAGACGGGCCTGTACATGTGCTTTCTTGAGCAGGGGGACCTTGAGGGCGCTGCAGGATTTCAGTCCTTCACGGCGTAGTGTGTTACCAGTTGTTTTCTTGGTGACTATGGTCCCAGCTGCCTTGAGATCATTAACAAGATCCTCCCGTGTAGTTCTGGGCTGATTCCTCACCGTACTCATGATCATTGAAACTCCACGAGGTGAGATCTTGCATGGAGCCCCAGACCGAGGGAGACTGACAGTTTCTTCCATTTGCGAATAATCGCACCAACTGTTGTCACCTTCTCACCAAGCTGCTTGGCGATGGTCTTGTAGCCCATTCCAGCCTTGTGTAGGTCTACAATCTTGGCCCGGACATCCTTGGACAGCTCTTTGGTCTTGGCCATGGTGGAGAGTTTGGAATCTGATTGATTGATAGCTTCTGTGGACAGGTGTCTTTTTACAGGTAACAAACTGAGATTAGGAGCACTCCCTTTAAGAGAGTGCTCCTAATCTCAGCTCATTACCTGTGTAAAAGACACCTGGGAGCCAGAAATCTTGCTGATTGATAGGGGATCAAATACTTATTTCCCTCATTAAAATGCAAATCAATTTATAACTTTTTTGAAATGTGTTTTTCTCGATTTTTTTGTTGTTATTCTGTCTCTCACTGTTAAAATACACCTACCATTAAAATTATAGACTGATCATTTCTTTGTCAGTGGGCAAACGAACAAAATCAGCAGGAGATCAAATACTTTTTCCCCCTACTGTAGTTATAGTTGTTATAACTAGTCGAGTATAGTATGTGTTTACTTCCAGCCTTTTGCTTCTGTGCTTTGTAAATACACCTCGCTGTGCTGTATGCGCTCAGTTAGATGATTGAGGAACTTAGCTTAAAAAGTTTTAGCAGCTTGTGTTTCTCCTCAGTATTTTAAAGCTAATGCATTTCTCATGGAAAGTTCACCAACCTCAAGAGCAAAAACAGACTGCATTAAACTGAGGCTGGGTAAGAGGAAAACAGGTTTACAGGGTTCCATTATATATGAAAATTATGCAGTGTCACTTTTGTATTCTTTATTACACTACTGTGAATAGTGTAGTGAGACACTGACCCCATTTAAATGTCTTCTCTGGCCCTTCCATGGCCTCCTCACTCCCCAAGTTATGCCTCTGCTCCACACCAGGCAGTGTAACAAGTGCTCAACTGCCACTTCATTTAACTGTTTCAAATTTGTCTTCGGTTTAAAGAGTCATCTTGTTCAGATGACCTAGCTGAGAGACAATGCAATTTCCAGACATCTGTTGTAGACATCATATTGTTTCCAGTATAAATGTGACGTCGACAGCTGCTTTCAGAGTGTGTTACAGCTTCTTGATTCTGAGATTCCGCTTTATCTGACACAGTTCCATAATCCACCTTATGCCTCTAAAGTTTGTGTTTGGTGAGTACATGTGTATAAAGAACATTATAATTGGTCTTATATTTTGCACGGTCCCACTGTATACATGCTGTTTTTAAGATAACTTGACAACAATTGGTTTAGACTGTTGCATTGCAGGCCCTGGTTCGATGCTGAATATGGGTTAATGTCATTGTGGAGTTATGAAACAGTTCTGCATTTTCTCCCACTGTCTGTGTGGGTTTCCTCAGGGTTCTCCGGTTTTCTCCCATCTCCCAAAAAAGATGCTGGTAGATGGACTGACTACTCTAAATTGCCTCTAGGAGTGTGTGTGTGTGCATGAGTGCAGGGGAAAAGTCATCAGATTGGTTGGCTGGCTTCATGTGTTTTCAAGAGGAAGCATGTGATAGCTTTTGATGTCCCTGGTTGGTAGCTGTCTTATGATAAGGGAGAGCTAACTGGTGGGTGGGAATTGGTCAAGATTAAATTTACAAAAAAAAAAAAAACCTTCTACATGTGCTGTGGCTTATTACATTGTGTAGATAAAGAGGAAGTTTAATTAAGTTTAAGTAAGGCAGGTATAATATTTTACATTTAATATAAAAAATATTAAAGTCACATTTAATATTTTAATATTTTATTTCTTAAATGTTATATCAAATGCAAATTTAACCAATATATAGCTGTTGCTTTTTGACAATCAGTGTGCTGATGTCTTTCAGCGCAGAAGCAATGAAAACACAATGTTCTCCTTTTCACTTTAGAGGGTAACCAGATTTTAAATTGCTATGAGATATGCACAAAAGAGAAACATTTCAGTTCAGGAAAGCTTGTAGTTTTCAGAGCTTCCATTCATTAGTTTAATAACACATGTTAAATGATGTCTTTCCAAGAACATCTCATCATTAACCACCTAATTGGTATACTAATAATATTTAATGAGCATCCCACCAAGATCAGGCTTTTTGCACAGTATAGCCAACTCACCTCTGTCTGTGTTGGGGACACCAAGATCAATGGTTGGGATGGAAGGATCAGCATGATCACTGTAGTACTCCAGCTGTGAAGCTTGTTTCTCCCATGTCTTCTTCACTACAGGGACTACAGCAGATCAGGAGGCAATGAGTCAACACCAGCATACCAAGCTTGCAAAAATTATACAACCCGTAAGATTTACTGGTATTGTAATGGTGTCTGCTCTAAAATCAACACCAGCATACCAAGCTTGGAAAAATCATACAACCCTTAATATTTACTGGTGTTGTAATGGTGTCTGCTCTAGAGTAGACAGTTATGAAAATTTACTGTGGCTGTAATGACTTCTATTACAGAACAACACATTAAAATGTCCCTCGAATAGTGGCTCTTGAATGATATTGGTTCTCGAATAGCTGATATAAATCTGAATTATTTAGTGTTAAAAGTACCCCTTTGCCTGTAGAAAGACATACCAAATATTTGCCATGGTTCTTTAAATCAAAGCACCTGACATCTGTGATGCCTGTTTTAGCCAGTTTATTTTGATAATCTGCAGATGTAAAGTCAAAAGAGTCAAACAAAACCAATAATCCACAATTACAACACATCGTCAATGATTCAGTTGTGGATTCAATTCAATATTTAGCTAGCATAGCATAATAATTACGTGGATCACTTAGTCACACAGAACAAATACACAGGTTTCTTAATTTATCTTCTAAACATTGGCAAACTCTGCAACACTATTCTTCCCAGGAATGTATTTTTAAATATACTCTACCCTAATGACTACAGCACTATTGCATACAACCGTACAAAATGCCCCAACAGATATATTAACAGAGCCATTCAAATCATCAGTTTTTGACATCCACTATTCCTCATGCATCACTGAAGGAGTTTGTTTCTCCTGAAAGCAATCCATTTAGCTGTATATCAGGAAAAAAAGACATAACATTAAAGACTGTTTGAATTTCTAATTGTTGTTACAAGAGCAATGGTTTGAGGTTAGGGTTAAGAAAAGATCATCTATTCCACTGATCAACTAATCTGTAATGGTTTCACCACTTCAGCTTCAGAAACTTGCATAGCTAATGAAGGGCTTTTGTCCACAACATCCTGCTTATGATGAAGCTCTTTGGGTGTGTGGTAAAATGTTCAGTGCAAAATGTTCAAATCATCAGCTTCTAGAATTTAACATTTTACCACACATGCAAAGAGCTTTATCACAAACGGGGCATTTTTGACAAAAGTTCTTTATTAGCTATGCAAGCTGTACACTGTTGAGAGTGAGCCCACAACATCCTGTTTCTGATGGAGCTCTTTGGGTGTGTGGTAAGACGTTCAATCCTAGAAGCTGACGATTTGGGCCCAATCTTAATAGTCCACAGAAGCTTGCATACCTAATAAAGGACTTTTGTCCAAAATGTCCCGTTTGTTATAAAGCTATTTAGAAGTGTGGTACAATGTTGAACCCTAGACGTTGACAAAATAGTTACACTCAACAGTTTACAAGCTTATAGAAACAATAAGGTTCTACAGAAGGCACAAAACAATTGCTAAATGAACGAGTACGGTAGGACAACCTTGCAACCGATGCTGTTAAACAGAAGAGCAACACTGATATTGAATTCGCTAACACAGCTAGCTCAAAATTGGAAACAAATAGGTCTAACATCCTACAAGGACAGAACAATAACAACATCCACATACTTGAAGCAGTGTTTTTCTCTTGATGTCTTTGCTAACTGGTAACTGGTTGGTCTGGAAGGTAACTGATCAAAGTCAAAACCCAGAACGTGCAATCTGAATGAATCAACTCAGTGGACAGCTATGTCAAGTTCAAACAGGAGGACACACAAGATAACAAAAGGCCTCTTTAGTATAACAAAAGGAGAATGGCACTTTAGACACCTTACACTGATCTACGTTTGCTATTACACCTCTACTGGAACACAAACTATGGGTGTCTGGAATACTCCAAGGACAAGAAGTGCAAACATGGGAAAAGCTTTAGAAGAGTCGTTATCTGCTTGGACAAACAAAGATATTTAATTTCTTATGCAAAGCAGTAGTACCAAAGCAACTGGAGATTAGCTTGGAGGCCAAAGGATAATGGGATACACCATTTCATCAGGGTCAAGTGGATTAAAAATGTGTCTGACAAGGAACTTAGCCAAGCAGAAACTAATGTTCAGGCAAAGGGTATTAGTAATTAAATTCTGATAAACTAGATTGACCTTTGCAAGGCCACTCCATACTTATCAAGATTTCCTAAGATACACAAGGAGATAGCCGCTCACAGGAATATCAACTCTGTAACAGACAATATTGACAAATATTTTGGCTGGCCACTATTTTGGGCCCCTTCGTGGTAAACATCGCACAGCACATACAAAATACCAAGGGCACTGCAAAATCAGTCTGGTGATTAAATCTTGAAATGGGTGACTGTATATCGATGTTTATATGCAATCAAAGCTTTGAATCCAATGATATTTCCTAGTGAAAGGTATACCATGTGACCAGGAAAGCACTTATTTTCTCTGCCATAGCCTGTATGTAATACAGTAAATGGAGAAGAGATGCCTGAACACCTTCCAGGGAACAAGACTAAGCCACTGTTTCAGCTATGTGGATGATGTGGGTTCAAATCAAAACCCTGAAGGTATTGAACATATCACATTATACATAGGGAAGTGGTGGCTCATTGGTTAAGGCTTTGGGCTTGTGATGAAGTTGTGAAGGTTGTGAGTTCAAAACCCAGCACCACCAAGCTGCCACTATTGCGTCCTTGAGGAAGACCCTTGACCCTCAACTGTTCAGGTCTTTCCACTTTGGATAAAAGCATCAGCCAAATGAGCAAATGTAAATATCACCTCAGTGGACAACTACATAAAGTACACACAAGACAACATAATGTAGATGGTATTTGGCTGACAGATAGAACTTTATAGAACAAAGTTTATCTGTGAGTTTGTACGTAAAACCTTTTTTTCTGCCAAATACTACACACACAAAACACAGCAGGGAAAAATTTATCCCTCAGAGATGATATAATAGTATACATAATTAATTTACTCATTCAAATACTCAATTAACTCAGTCTTGTCATTGCTAGTGTTTGCAGTCACCAATATTATAGTTATGATATTTTATTGCTGTCATTATTGCTGATGTTGTTGTTATGCCATAATAAAAATCCTCCTCTTAAAAGTTCTTTAAAGTGACTTCTGAGAGATAATTATGATGGCCAATTAAATGCCGGCAGAATCAATGAGTCAATCAGTGGAGAATCAATGGTATGTGATGGAATTGCTATGTGAGTGCTCAGGTCCATGAAGACCTGTGATAATGAGAGATATGCTGGAAGATAGCCCATCATGCTTTACAGCCAAAGGCACAAAGAGCTACAGTCAGTGATGGGCTTCAAACTCAACCTGAATATGGAACATAAACACACATTCAGTCCCCTCTGAAACTATTGGATAAAAAGGGGGTTGATAGTTTTCCAGTAAGTCAGGCTCAAGAACAGGAATATGTGTTTTAGGAGCAGTATGGATATACTATAACTAGAAATAAGTGACATTAATTAGATGACAAATGACAGCAGATATGATACTTATTAAAAATAGGAGTGGGTGCAGGATAAATCAGGCAAAAAGATTCATTAGATTGAGAGATAAGAACAGAGATGTCATTTGGCTGTGTAAGAAAAAAAAATGGTAAAGAATCAGGCACAGGACTTGAGTGAAGGGGAGGCTGTCTGATATATTTAGCTAATTTTATCTTTAAAGGAAGGTTCTTTAAAGAAGAAGAGTTCCACTGATTATCTTAGGAGTAATCCATGGAGAGGAGAGGTTTGATGGAATGATGGGCCCAAGATGATTAAATATGTCAGAGATTGTGCTATGGTAAAAGCTTTGCGTGTAATATAATATGTGGATTAAAACAAAGACAGTACAGTGCAGCATCTTTTCATTTGTTCTGCAACTTACAAATGATCTTCTCTGTTATCCAAACACCACAAACATAGATTAATCTGTTCATAATACTGTCCAATAATAAATAAGCTACATCTCATCTTACCAGCCTCTGTCCTGTGTTTGTGTTGTTTTGCATTTATACCATTTGGCAGACACCCTTATCCAGAGCAACTTATATTTACATAATTTATACAACTGAGCAGTTGAGGGTTAAGTGCCTTGCTCAAGGGCCCAGCAGTTGCATCTGACGTCTGATTACTGACATGCACAATTTCTATACATGCACATAACTCTGAATATGGCCACAGTGTATCTCTAAATGTAACTGACCTGTGGTGTCCTGATTCAGATCTGTCTACCAAATGAATTAATCTAAATGTAAACTATTGCATTAAAATAACTACACTTGGATGGTCAGCTGTAATTTTTGGGGGAAAAAAAAGAAAAAATTCAATGGCAGGCAAACTGGGTATGAAATAGAACAAACATTTTGAACGCCTGATTAAAGAAATGACAAATCAACTCACCTCTTTCTATGTGGAACTTCTTGCACGTTTTTACTGCCACAAATATGTCCTCCCTTTTAACAGGCTCACCCTGATGAAGAAAAAAAACAACTGTTGGCACCGTTTGAAACTGACAGGTCAGTGCAGCAATTTCACCACATCAAACATCACTTTATCCTCACAAATGTCACCTCATTATTGTGTGCTCTTTACATACACTGAGTCGCTGTCCAAAAACAAACATTAATATGCATACACACACAGACACACACACCATAAGTTAAGCCTCTGTCAGATCTTTTTTTTTTTTGCCTACAGCTCAGTTAAGCATAAAACACAAGGTCAATGCACAAGTAATTTAATCTTCTCCTAGACTTTTTAAACTCTATTTAAATTCGGAGCATGTAGTATAGGTTTGATTGACTCTATAAAGTGTGATTTTGAGTAGTGCCCTAGGGACCATTCTCTAGTTTGACAGATTTTACTTTCTGTTTTACTGAAAAGGACCAGACCCTGAACTTTCTCTTCCTTCTTGATTTAACCTTCAAGTGAAATGTGAATATCAAATATTACACAAAATATACAGCATCAAATATATTTATATCAGTTAGATCAGTAAACTAATAAAAGTATATAAGAATTATTCATTTAAGAATAAGAATTTTATAGTTGAAATATAGCACAGTATTACATGTAAATAGAATGTATATGTTAGATTGTGTAGATAATAAAACCTAAGCACTATTCGGACGGGACTAGTTTTCTAAACGGAGTTTGAGTTACAATTCTTATCACATGACGTCTGTGATTCCATGTACCGATTGGGACGGGACTAACATCTCCGTGTTTATTACAGAGGTGGGAGGGTCTGTTTTGTACATCTGGACGTTGCAGAAGATCACGTGCTCTGGATGTGCGCATAAGTACTTTTAAATTTAAAAAGTAAAATTTCTTAATGTATTGATTTAATTTTAATTTATTAAAATTAGTTTTTACTTATATAATTGAAACATTATATAGAGCCAAATAAATAGAGTGCATAAATAAAAGTGAGTAATCACCTGACTGATTTTACAGTGACCAATTTATGTGATTTGGCTCTTCTTGTTGATTTTATTTTTTATTTCTTCACCAGGTAGCAAAAACATGTACATCCATACTGAATTGCACGCAGCAAGCAGAAAACGCATGTAAGAGCTTCTATGGTGGTTCACGTTGGCCAAAACACACAAGGAAACGCGTTGTGAAAAAAAAAAAAATTCTCGGGCAATCACAGACATCCGCATTCGGACGGGATTAGATTTCTCAGAGGATCAGTGAGTTAGCTGAAAAACAGTAGGTAATTTGCTCTGGAATTTTTACAGAGGTTGTGTGAGAAAAACACAGACTTGGCAGATTCGGACGGGATTAAAACTGCGAAGTACGTCTGTGAAACACAAATGTCTCTAACATCCCCCTGGAAAACTAGCCCCGTCCGAATAGTGCTCTAGATAAAAAAAACGTCTCACATCTGGGTAAAATAAATTACACTGCTCAGGTAAACACCAATTTTGTGTTTAGAATATGAATAGTTAGAATTCAGTGGAGGTTACCCACATCTCTCACAGGGCATCTCTAATTAATTACATTCTTAATTTTAGGATTAACACACATTTTTAAAAAGAGTTTCTTTTACACCAGCTAGTCAGGAGCCACATTTAGCCATGAGAAGGAGTTACATGTCCAATCCAATAATAGGACTTGAGAATTCTAGCTCATCACTTAAGCACTAGGCTTTATATAAGAAATCCTGAAGATAACAAATGTAATATTCACAGTTAAACTGTACATTTAGCAGCCCCATTTCCCAGATGTGTGGCTCTCAACTCTTTCCAGTCCTGGGTAATCTCGCTCACTCAAACAAAAGAAAAAAAAAACTCTTTTCACTTTAAACCTTCACTTGACCTACAGGAGGTGTGCTGAAAGCATTTTTTCCACCCATGCTTTTTTTTTTTTTTTTTTTCCCTTTCTGTGTTAAAATAGGTACATCACAATTACCCTTAGGCTTCACAGCTCCTCTCCTAGGGAATGTGCTTCAGAAATAAATGGTTCCTTCTCAGAGAAAATTATCTAACCTAAATACATACAAAAAGTCTCAGTTGAAAAAAAAAGATAGATAGATAGATAGATAATAAATGATTGATTAAAAAAAAATAAAAAAATAAGATTATACAGTACTGTGCAAAACTTTTAGGCACCCTATTTTTTTTAGTACAAACTTTGTTATAGATTTTTTATTTGATGACTTCTACATTATCAAGTCAGTACAAAAAACATTTTAGATTCCCAAACATTAGTTTTCTAGCACAAAATTAAATGTTACAGAAAAATGTTTGTATGTCATTAAAGAAAGCAGCATATTACGTAAGAGACACTTTTCAGACAAAAAACACAATGAAGGCTGCTGGGTTTTACTGCAAAAAAAAGCAAGTGCGAAAGTCACAGTAGTAAAGGAAACAAAGTCAATATTTGGGGTGACAAAAAAAATAAAAATAAAAATAGTAGTCTCTGGTACAATTAGTGCAGTTTTATAAGGAAATGAGCTGGTAAGTTTTATTGAGCATCTTGCAGATCCAGCCACAGTTCTTCTGGAGACTTTGACTTTCGCACTTACATCTTATTTTTGCAGCAAAACACAGCAGCCTTCATTGTGTTTTTGTGTCTTTTGGTCACAAAAGTGGTCCTCTCTAATGGCAGTGGCCTCTCTCAGCAGGATAATGCGGTCTGCCACACTGTGAAAACTGTTTAGGAATGGTTTGAGAAACATGACAATTAGTCCAAAGTGTTGACTCGGCCTCCAAATTCTCCAGATCCCAATCCGATTGAGCGTTTGTAGGATGTGCTGGACAAACAAGTCTGATCCATGGAGGCCCCACCTCACAACTTACAGGACTTAAAGGATCTACTGCTAACATTTTGGTCCTAGATACCACAGCACACCTTCAGAGGTCTTGTGGAGTCCATGCCTCGATGGGTCAGAGCTGTTCTGCCTACACAATATTAGGCAGGTGGTTTTAATGTTATGGCTGATCCAAAGACCAGAATGTCTTTGTGATTGTGGACTTATATTAGTGTTTTAACATTAAAACTATTACATTTAGTAATTATTCATTTAAGACATACAGTAAATCCTTGAAGGCACTAACTGTCATCAGGATGAGAACATTTCAGCTTAATTCTTCCCTGAGATGTTAAGTTCTACTGTTCAAAGTAATAGGACATGTTCACCATGTTCTTAGGATATGATGTGATATCTATTCCAACTTTTAAAGAGAAGCCTTCATTAGCAATACTTTACTGAGGGCAAAAGTGCACTACACTCCTGAATGACTGTCGAAAAGTAGGACTGCAGATGAATGTGAATGAAGTGTCTACAGAATCATGGTGACATGGAATCTGTCTGAACTGCAGGATTTGGATGAGATTAAACCGTGATTTTCTACCTCTGATGACCTTGTAATGCCATGTCACATGTCTTAAAGCCTCACAAGCCTCTAGAGATAGAAAAGACAGTTTTGCTCATGTCAATGTATTTTTGGAAAACTGTCACAAGAGAAATATATCAAAAACCAACTGAAAAATGTCGATTTGTTTGTCATTATGATATACATTTTTCAATTTCATTTATAAACCTTATAAACCATATTAAGTAGAGAGGAATTGCATTAAATCACATTGCATTTTGAAACCATTTTCCTCAAAATCTTTAAATAAATAAATAAATATCCTGATTTTATGAAAAGTTTACACTGGAAATAAAGGCTAAACCTATTTTGAAGCTTTTTTAAATTAAAGAATAGATATTATTTTTAAAAAAAAGTCTTTCTATTGAGTGACTTCATGGTTTAATTCTAACATCAAAAGACTAGATTTTTGGTTTGCATAATTTATACATACAGTGGGGGAAAAAAGAATTTGATCCCATGTTGATTTTGTACGTTTGCCCACTGACAAAGAAATGATCAGTCTATAATTTTAATGGTAGGTGCATTTTAACAGTGAGAGACAGAATAACAACAAAAAAATCCAGAAAAACGCATTTCAAAAAAGTTATAAATTGATTTGCATTTTAATGAGGGAAATAAGTATTTGACCCCTTCGACTTAGTACTTGGTGGAATCTAGCCACAGGAGGTCACAAGCCAGTGTACTTTTTGTGCCGGTCCCAAGCCCGGATAAATAGAGAGGGTTGTGTCAGGAAGGGCATCCGACGTAAAACTTTTGCCAAATTCAATATGCGAATCACTAACATGACTTCCATACCGGATCGGTCGGGGCCCGGGTTAACAACGACCGCCATTGGTGCCGTTGACCTACAGGGCACTGGTGGAAATTGGGCTACTGTTGGTCGAAGAAGGAGAGGAGGAAGGTGTGTTAGAGGAGGAAGGCGTGTCCGTAGGCAGAGAGAGAAGAGGAAAGGCAGGAGTTTAGGACTGAAAGTAGGGACTTTGAATGTTGGTACGATGACAGGTAAAGGCAGAGAGCTGGTAGATATGATGCAGAGGAGGAAAGTTGACATTCTGTGTGTCCAGGAGTCCAGGTGGAAAGGGAGCAAGGCTAGAAGCATTGGAGCAGGGTTTAAACTGTTTTATCATGGTGTGGACAGGAAGAGAAATGGAGTAGGAGTGATCCTGAAGGAGGAGTTTGTGAAGAATGTTCTGGAGGTAAAGAGAGTTTCAGATAGGTTGATGAGTCTGAAGTTGGAAATTGAAGGTGTGATGTTGAATGTTGTTAGTGCTCACGCTCCACAAGTAGGTTGTGAGCAAGAGGAGAAAGACAGATTCTGGAGCGAGCTTGAGGAAGTGATGCAGAGTGTTCCCAGAGGTGAGAGAGTGGTGATAGGGGCAGACTTTAATGGACATGTTGGTGAATAGGGGGGATGAGGAAGTAATGGGCAGGTTTGGTCTTCAGGTAAGGAACCCAGAAGGGCAGAGGTTGGTAGACTTTGCTAAAAGTATGGAGATAGCTGTGGTGAACATGTACTTTCAGAAGAGGCAGGAACACAGGGTGACATATAAGAGTGGTGGCAGGAGCACACAGGTAGACTATATCTTATGTAGACACTGTAATCTGATGGAGATTAGTGATTACAAAGTAGTGGTAGGAGAGAGTGTAGCTAGACAGCATAGGATGGTGGTGTGTAAGATGACTCTGGTGGTGAGGAAGATGAAGAGAGCAAAGGCAGAGCAGAAGACAAAGTGGTGGAAGTTGGAAAAGGAAGAGTGCTGTGCGGTTTTCAGGGAGGAGTTAAGATAGAGGTGGCAAGGGCAAACAGAAAGCTTATGAGGACATGTATGCAAGGTTAGATAGTTAGGAAGGTGAGAGGGATTTGTATCGGTTGGCAAGGCAGAGGGATAGAGATGGAAAGGATGTGCAGCAGGTTAGAGTGATTAAAGATAGAGATGGAAATGTGTTGACAGGTGACAGGAGGGTGAGGGAAAGATGGAAGGAGTACTTTGAGGAACTGATGAATGAGGAAAATGACAGAGAGAAGAGTAGCAGAGGCAAATATTGTTGAACAGGAAGTAGAAAGGATTAGCAAGGGTGAAGTTAGGAGAGCTTTGAAGAGGATGAAGAGAGGAAAGGCGGTTGGTCCTGATGACATACCAGTGGAGGTTTGGAAGTGTCTAGGAGAGATGGCAGTAGAGTTTTTAACTAGGTTGTTCAACGAGGTCTTAGAGAGTGAGAGGATGCCTGAGGAATGGAGGAGAAGTGTTTTGGTGCCGATTTTTAAGAACAAGGGAGATGTGCAGAGTTGTGGAAACTACAGAGGTATTAAGCTGATGAGCCATACAATGAAGTTGTGGGAAAGAGTAGTGGAAGCAAGGCGAAGGGGAGAAGTGAGCATTTGTGAGCAGCAGTATGGTTTCATGCCAAGAAGGAGCACTACAGATGCAATATTTGCTTTGAGAATGTTGATGGAGAAGTACAGAGAGGGTCAGATAGAGCTGCATTGTGTCTTTGTAGATTTAGAGAAAGCCTATGACAGGGTGCCAAGAGAGGAGCTGTGGTATTGTATGAGGAGGTCTGGAGTGGCAGAGAAGTATGTTAGAGTGGTGCAGGATATGTATGAGAGCAGTAGGACAGTGGTAAGGAGTGTGGTAGGTGTGACAGAGGAGTTCACGGTGAAGGTGGGACTGCATCAAGGATCGGCTCTGAGCCCCTTCTTGTTTGCGGTGGTGGTGGACAGGCTGACAGATGAGGTCAGACAGGAATCTCCATGGACTATGATGTCTGTAGTGAGAGCAGGGAACAGGTGGAGGAAACTCTAGAGAGGTGGAGCTTTGCTCTGGAGAGAAGAGGAATGAAGGTTAGTCACAGCAAGACAGAATACATGTGTGTGAATGAGAGGGATCCAAGTGGAACAGTGAGGTTACAGGGAGAAGAGATAAAGAAGGTGCAGGATTTTAAGTACTTAGGGTCAACAGTCCAGAGCAACTGGGAGTGTGGAAAAGAGGTGAAGAAGCGTGTGCAGGCAGGTTGGAATGGGTGGAGAAAAGTGTCAGGTCTGTTGTGTGATAAAAGAGTACCAGCAAGAATGAAAGGAAAGGTGTACAGGACAGTAGTGAGACCAGCGATGTTGTATGGTTTGGAGACAGTTGCACTGAGGAAAAGACAGGAAGAAGAGTTAGAGGTAGCAGAGCTAAAGATGTTGAGGTTCTCTTTGGGAGTGACAGGATGGATAGGATCAGGAATGAGTACATCAGAGGGACAGCACATGTGAGATGTTTTGGAGACAAAGTTAGAGAGGCCAGGTTGAGATGGTTTGGACATGTTCAGAGGAGGGAGAGTGAATATATCGGTAAAAGGATGCTGAGGTTAGAGATGCCAGGCAGGAGGCCGAGAGGAAGACCAAAGAGAAGGTGTAGTGAAGGAGGACATGAAGGTAGTCGGTCTGAGAGAAGAGGATGCAGGGGATAGGGCTAGATGGAGGCAGATGATTTGCTGTGGCGACCCCTGAAGGGAACAGCCGAAAGGAAAAGAAGAAGACTTAGTACTTGGTGGCAAAACCCTTGTTGGCAATCACAGAGGTCAGACGTTTCTTGTAGTTGGCCACCAGGTTTGCACACATCTCAGGAGGGATTTTGTGCCACTCCTCTTTGCAGATCTTCTCCAAGTCATTAAGGTCTTGAGGCTGATGTTTGGCAACTCGAACCTTCAGCTCCCTTCACAGATTTTCTATGGGATTAAGGTCTGGAGACTGGCTAGGCCACTCCAGGACCTTAATGTGCTTCTTCTTGAGCCACTCCTTTGTTGCCTTGGCTGTGTGTTTTGGGTCATTGTCATGCTGAAATACCCAACCACGACCCATTTTCAATGCCCTGGCTGAGGGAAGGAGGTTCTCACCCAAGATTTGACGGTACATGGCCCTGTCCATCATCCCTTTGATGCAGTGCAGTCATCCTGTCCCCTTAGCAGAAAAACACCCCCAAAGCATAATGTTCCCACCTCCATGTTTGACGGTAGGGATGGTGTTCTTGGGGTCATAGGCAGCATTCCTCCTCCTCCAAACATGGCGAGTTGAGTTGATGCCAAAGAGCTTGATTTTGGTCTCATCTGACCACTTTCACCCAGTTCTCCTCTGAATCATTCAGGCAAACTTCAGATGGGCCTGTACATGTGCTTGCATGTACATCCCTTGCGGGCGCTGCAGGATTTCAATCCTTCATGGCGTAGTGTGTTACCAATTATTTTCTTGGTGACTATGGTCCCAGCTGCCTTGAGATCATTAACAAGATTCTCCCGTGTAGTTCTGGGCTGATTCCTCACCATTCTCATGATCATTGAAACTCCACAAGGTGAGATTTTGCATGGAGCCCCAGACCGAGGGAGACTGACAGTTATTTTGTGTTTCTTCCATTTGCGAATAATCGCACCAACTGTTGTCACCTTCTCACCAAGCTTCTTGGTCTTGTAGCCCATTCCAGCCTAGTGTAGATCTACAATCTTGTCCCTGACATCCTTGGACAGCTCTTCGGTCTTGGCCATGGTGGAGAGTTTGGAATCTGATTGACTGATTGCTTCTGTGGACGGGTGTCTTTTAAACAGGTAACAAGCTAAGATTAGGAGCACTCCCTTTAAGAGAGTGCTCCTAATCTCAGCTCGTTACCTGTGTAAAAGAAACCTGGGAGCCAGAAATCTTACTGATTGATAGAGGATCGAATACTTATTTCCCTCATTAAAGTGCAAATCAATTTATAACTTTTTTGAAATTCATTTTTCTGGATGTTTTTGTTGTTATTCTGTCTCTCACTGTTAAAATACACCTACCATTAAAATTATAGACTGATCATTTCTTTGTCAGTGGGCAAACGTACAAAATCAGCAGGGGATCAAATACTTTTTTCCCTCACTGTATATAATTAGAAATAAATGTATATTTTTGAAAAAGTTCCAGCACAAAAATATGTGTAAGAATATCAGCTATTGATAGATATTGATTGTGATATCTATTTTTTTATTTACACTATTCACCACCAGTGCCTTGCCTTAATTTCAACCAATTAAAAATAAAAAGGAGAAAAGTGGAATATTGCTGTAAAAGAGGCTTAAATGCAAATGTGCTGGCTCAACTACTTGCATATTTATTTGGTGGACTCTGCATACATTCTCATTCATTGCTGCTGTGAATGGTTTACATCCACAATGCAATTTACACAGTCAGTTTCCTCAACTTTGCATAATGAGTATCTATAGTTTATCCCAAAGCACCTCTGTGTACTGTGCATTTAGCTATTCAGCTGTGTGTATTTATTGTACTGATCTGCATTTGTTCCTATCTTACACTCGTGGCTCTGTTTATACATTATGTAATGCTGAAAACAAAGCCCCTGTCCTGTCTTGTATGCTGTACTGAATGATAGTCCATTGCACTGTTTCTCCTAAATTGAAGAGCCGCACAGCACTGGTTCCAAGAAGAGAATCGCAAAGATTGTCTCTAATCCCACACAGCCAGACGACCACCTGTTCCACTCCCGACTTCCCTCATGAAAGAGACACGGATCCACAAAAACCACAATCAACCACATGCCCTCTGAACAGTTAAAGCTGGTGATCACCAGGCCACCCAACTTTTCACCCACACCTCAGAGTGAAAATAGTACACAGGCATTGTAATGTCAATATTTATGTTTACAATTATGGATTTTTGGATAATTGTCACACAAACAACTATGATTGATTGATTGATTGACAATAAATTTACATTTATTTTTATACAACAGCGCTGTTGAATTCTTGAATCCGATTGCTCAGAAGGTGTTGACTTTCTATAACAGCAGCTCTGATTACGGCAAACCACAAGTTTATATTAATGCAATTATTCCAATACGTTATTATTTCTACACTGAGAACTGACACAGGTACTTGTATAGCGGATGCGCCACATAATCTAAGACTAATAATACATGGTCAAAAAATGTGTCGTTTACCAAAGAAAAAATATATAATTGGTGAAGTTTTCTGGAAGGAGAAGCCACCAGGGTCAGATTTTCTGACATGGGAAAGTCTTCAGTATGGAGGGCTTTGCACTTGACAAGCTGTCTTGTATAACTTGTATAAACAGATAAAAAACATGATGTCATTCAATAAAAAAAATTAAAATGTTATAGTGGTATAAGAGGAATAAAACACTTCGTGTTGTGCTGTTATTGGAAAACAATCAACTTCAGGGTGACAACACTAACTCCACTTTGCACTGGCCTGCATCACACCACCCTGTCACTGATTATTTATCTATAACAGCATTCCCCCAAATGTATTATTGCTTAGTTATTTCTCCTGTTTTATGTCATTAATTTCTGCATCAGTCAAGTGCTGTTTAGACTGTATAAAAGGGAAATATGACAAATAATAATTTAAATCCATAAAACCTTGATTTAATATTACAATGATATCTGGTTGCTAAATAGACATGATGCAGTGGTGGATCAGGAGTTAAATAATATAATAATAGATGTATTATTATTATTATTATTATTATTATTATTATTATTATTATTATTATATTATTACGTAAAGTGCTCAACCTGTTCAAAGAAGCAGGACATGCAAGACACAGGAGCTAAAGTGATTTCTATTTCAACTTTTAAAGAGGAGCCTTCATTAGCAATACTTTACTGAGGGCAAAAGTGCACTAGTAATCTCAGGAAGTAGGACTGCAGATGAATGTGAATAAGGTGTGTACAGAATCATAGAGGCTTGAAATCTTTCTGAATTTCAGTATTTGCACGGGATTAAACCAGGACTTTCGACCTCTGGTGTCCTTGTAATGCCATGTCACATGTCTTATGTCACATGTCAAAGTAAAATGAAAGAGGACAATTCCATAACCTCCTGGGGGTAAAGTGAAACATTGCCTTCAAAAAGTGTTACACTAATGCGAATGGTTTACATCTGCCATGCAGTCTAATTGAATTTTTATGAGTATTATCATCAAATATTACTATGTTTCTGGTGCTGGATGTTTAAGCTAAAAACATCCATCCATCCATTTTCTGTATTCCAGCCATTATCCTGCACAGGGTCACGGGGAGCCTGGAGCCTATACCGTGGAACTAGGTGCATAAGGTGGGGGATACCCTGAACAGGGTGCCAACCCATTGCAGCGCACAATCGCACACACACCATTCACACACTACAGACAATTTAGACATACAAATCAGCCTACAACACATCTTTGGACTGGGGGAGGAATCCGGAGTACCCGGAGGAAACCTGAGTGAGTAGCTAGCTAGCTATCTAGCTATCTATTCATTCTGTCATTCCTTCATTTATAGTTGCAATCAAAATTATTTAACCCCCATTGCAAATCAGGTTTCTTGTCAAAATGTACAGACTTTCAGCTGTTTGCAATGAACAGATCAAACAAAAGCAATTGAAATAGTTCAACACAATGAATGCTTCAAGTGGTTTCCCCAAATTCAACTGAAAATGCAACTTATAATGACTTCTCCAGTCTCAACTGGAATTGAGGCAATTATTCAACCCCTTCATGGCAAGCATCTTTAGTACTTAGTTGAGCACCTTTTTGCTGTTATGACCTGCTGCAAACGAGATGCATAGCCAGACACCAGCTTCTGGCAGTGTTCCTGAAGAATTTTAGCCCATTCCTCATGAGCAATGGCCTCCAGTTCAGTAATATTCTTCGGTTTGCATGCTGCAACCGCCTTCTTCAAATCCCACCAGAGATTTTCTATGGGGTTTAAGTCAGGTGACTGACTTGTTTGATTTGTTCATTGCAAACAGCTGTACATTTGTACATTGACAATTTGCAATGAGGGTTGAATAATTTTGATTGCAACTGTATTTAAACTTTTTTGTTTCTAAAGTAATTAATTCAAGAAAAAGTTAAGAATAACAACATTCAAGAACGAATACCATCATCTCACACCTCGTTCCAACTCTGTTGTGTTATTTATCCAGAAGTGTATTTATTGATTGCATTATTTTTGTGTTTTGTACTGCTAAACAATACAATTCTGTGATATGTTGTACATGACTATAGATTGCATACTGTATGCTGTACATGTACAGTATGTTGAATATTCCTGCACTGAGGTGCTGTGTATAAATAAAAAGACACTGACTCACTGATGAAGAGTGAAAGTTGAGTGCAATTTCTGAGTGTGCTTGGCAGATGTTGTGTTTACCTACACACAGTGGTGAGTGTGTGTTAACAGTAGTGGCACAGCCCCGGGCTTGAAGAGAATGCTCCGGCAACGTACACAGTTCAGGAACGACAGTGAGCCGAGGCCCTTTACCTTCATCCCAGATGTACAGCGCCACCTAGAACATCAACACACACTAGTTGTGAGTGACTAATACCCTCTGTGTTTAAATATTAGACCCCTGTTCTTTTCGATATGTGCTCATTTTGAGCTTTTTTTTTTTTTACTAATAGTTTTTGTCTTTCAAAATATTGTTTTTTTAATAAATATATAAAAATATGTATATAAACATTTATGATAGTTCATAATTTCATGCCAACTCATTTCAGTCCAATTTCCTCAGCTTGATATTAAAAAAGACAACATGAAAAATGCACATATAGAATAAGAATTCTCTCACTGTCTAACTGTGAAGTTTGCAAAGCACGTAAAATTTTGTTTCTCTGGTCAGTTTGTGATATTTAAAAAAAATAAAATTCAGATTGAATTTGTAATGCTTGAAATGCACATATCTTGGCTAAACTTTGATATAGCAGTCTAGCCTAACAGTCTGATAGAAGAAGCTGGGGTCAGAGCTCAGGGTAAGCCATTGAGCAGAGAGGGTTAAGGGCCTTGCTCAAGGGCCCAACATTGGCAGTTTGGTGGTGCTGGGGCTTGAAGGACAAAAGTGGGTAACATCACTGCTTCATGACGTCAATGACCTGGGCTTGATACTGAGCTCAAGTAAGAGTGCAGAGTTCAGTTACATTCAAGGGTTTGAAAATACAGGATCAAATCATGTTGAATGTACAAAAACAAATTAGTTAGTTAGTTAACTCAGTTCACTCATGTGGAACCAATGTACTAACCTCATTTCCATAAAAGTTTGGATTTTTCTTCATTTTCTAAAATGCAATAAAAACATAAATCTGTGATTTGTCAAGTCTCTTGAAACTTGACTTAACTGACAAAAGTACAAAGAAAAGATATTCAGTGTCTTCACTGACCAACTTAATTGTATTTTGTAAATATAAACAAATTTAGAATTTGATGCCTTCAACACACTCAAAAACAGTTGGAACAGAGGCATGTTTACCACTGTGTTAGATCACCCTTCCTTTTAATTACACTTTTTAATTGTTTGGAAACTGAGGATACTAACTGTTGCAGTTTTGCAAGTGGAATTTTTGCCCATTCTTGCTTGATACAAGACTTCAGTTGCTCAAAGGTCCTTGGTCACCATTGTCTGATTCTTCTCTTCATGATGCGCCATAGGAGACAGATCTGGACTGTTGGAAGGCCAGTCAAGCACACACACTCTGTGTCTACGAAGCCACGCTGTTGTAGCATGTGCAGAATGAGGCTTGGCATTGTCCTGCTGAAATAACCATGAAGTAGTTCCTGTTTTCGAATCGTTTGCCGGGAGTTTGTTGCTTGTTGCTTGTGTCGGCATTTAAATTATACTATTTCCTTTTTTTATTAATAATTTTGCGCTATCATTTCCATTTGTTGTAGCTAGTCTTATTTACATTCTCACTCGAACACTACTGTTTAAAGCCGACAACATGTCGGTTGTTTCTTTGCCTTTGAGTGCAGGTGAGGACACGCTCGAATTGCACATGGTGCAGTTGGAGTTGGAGGCCGTTGAAAAGCAGATCTGCGACCTACTAAAGAAGCAGGCCCAGCTGCGTGAACGGAGAGCCGCGCTAGAGATGTCTCGCGCTGACGCTCACAAAAGCACGGTAAGTTTCCTTGCGTTTCTCTGCACAGGGGCCATGCACCCAGGACGCAACCAGCCCAGGTCTCCTTCACTCTGGCGCCGACACACCACGGACCTTGGGTGCACCAGCAGCGGAAGGCGCATGCCAGATGCCAGGTGAGGACCTCTCCCCCACCACCGCCCCCACTCTTCGAGATCTCCACCAGGAACCGCTTCTCCCCTCTCCGTGAGACCAAACCCAACGCCGTGTTCATCGGAGACTCCATTGTTCGGAACGTCCGCGTCACCTCAACTAAAGGTAAGGTTCACACCCACTGTTTTTCTGGCGCTCGTGTTCTTGATGTCGCTGAGCAGGTACCCACGATCCTGAAGGATGCCAAGAACACCGGAGCTGTCGTGCTGTACGCGGGGGTCAATGACATCAGGCTGCAGCAGACAGAAATCCTGAAGAGGGACTTTGGCAGCCTGATAGAGACGGTACGCAACACATCGCCCACAACGAAGATCATCATTTCTGGATTTCTCCCCACATGCAGACGTGGACTTGAAAGGTTCAGTAGAATTTTTGCTTTAAACGAATGGTTAATTACATGGTGTAATGAACAGAAACTGCTCTTTATAAATAATTGGAATCTTTTCTGGGAGCGTCCTAGATTCCACGCTGATGGCCTGCACCCCAGCAGACTCGGAGCGGATCTCCTCTCAGACAACATCTCCAAGACACTACACACCATATGACTCGTAAGTACAAATTCAAATAACAATAACAGCTATGATAGTCAATGTTCGAATTACTTAAATGATAATACAACATCTGTAGTTTACCCTATAGAGACTGTGTCTGTTCCCTGAGCTAAACAAATATGTAGAAATTTTCGGAAAGTTTGTTTGAGTAACCTAATTAACATAAAATTAGACCATACTGAACGCACAGCCAGCACCTTTGATCTGAAGCTAGGACTGTTAAATATTAGATCTCTTACATCTAAAGCACTTACTGGTGTAACGTCTGACGGTATCAAACTGATTTCTGGATCAACCTGGGCTTAGCACAGAAGTTTCTTTTGTTTCTTTTGAGCTGTAAATCTCTATCTGTTTAATGACCACTCTGGCCCCAGTTTGACCAGATACCTTTGGAATGCTAACGACCAAACTTCCCCCCTTGGTACACACACACACACACACACACACACACACACACACACACACACACACACACACACACACACAAGCTACCTACACGCGCACGCACACACACATACACACACACACACACAAGCTTACCTTACACACACAATGGAGAAATCTCTCTCTTTTGAATGTAACATGTAATTATATGTAATTATTCGATGTCCAAATAGTGTGATGTTGTCGTGTTTGCATATATTGTGTATTCATGTAACCTAACCTTAATGATTTTAGATAGTTTTAATTTAGGATATCATTTTAAATGTCTGTAACCAGGTTTTATTTGTAATATTCTTTACAAGTCCATCGAATTTGGTATGTAGTTAATCGTCTCGAGATACCCTGATTAATTATGCATATCATATTGCAACGGGATACATTTTTCATGCTTTCTCATAATTTCATTTATAATACGGTATAAACCGGCAACTACCTGGACATTTAAATTAGGGTCCTAGACCAGACAAAGAGAGGTCATCCCGCCAGCCAATCCAACTTCCTGATTGGCCCATAGCCCAAAGAGGCGTGTGCGTTGGTGTTGTCTAAAACAACATCACGCTTTGAAACTTTGCTCTTCCTTCCTCTTCGTCTCTTCAGTAACTCTTCACTCACACTCTTCCGGTTTCTCTCTCCCCCTGGGCCACATGACCCGGGAAGAGGAAGCCAGGATCTCTCTCTCCCGGACAAAGGATGCAACCTCTTCACGGTTCATGCACTTTTGCAAATGGCGCAACGAACCAGCGAACTCTACACGACCTTACGCGAACTTTCAATCCGAAGCTATGCAAGTATAGTTAATGAACCTATATCCGCGTTTAAGATCGTACGATTTAAGTCATTGCTGGTTTTTGAAAAAGGCTAATTAGTTGTGTTTTTGTCTGCTTCCCTTTTACTTCATTACTTTCTCTCTATCCCTTTTCTTTCCTTGTATATAGATGTACATATGTATGTTTTGCTTAGAGTTAGTCGTGTGTATCCATAGTTACATCTAGCTATTAAAATCTATTATCCCACGCTTGATTTTCTCTGTTTTTGTTCACGGGATAAAGTCCCTTCTTCACTGCATAAGATCTCGATTACCCGCTCTAATCTTTAATAACAAACTTCGTGGGTTAATTCTTCCTGGCCAGAAGGATAAACTCCCTCTTTAGAGTTCATAAATCTAAACTAGACTACAGTTTACAGACCACATACATAGTCATAATTAATTATAATCTGTTGTAGTTAATTATCTATATGTATAGGTGCACATACATGAATTCCCTTTCATGGCTGATGTATATTTATAACTGGTCACAACACGCATTGATTAGATATATAGATATATTTCACGCAATTCGAGCTAATTACTTATATAAATTGGAGAATACATTTAAACGTGTTAAACATCTTTTAATTTGTTACATAAATTGTAACTGGTGGAGAATATTTTTAAACGTTGCAGATTCATCCGAGTTACTACACATTCTGGTAGATAATGCGGGCACGCTTTAAAACTCGTCTCCTTTAATAAGGTGCTTCGAATCCAAGCGTGCGCTTCTGTCTCGTTTCATGTTTAAAGTTGATCCATTACATTATTCTGGTGGAAAAGAATAATGCTAGTAATGCTTGATTCGTTACACTGTTAATTAAACCATTACTGATCAGGAGTTTAATATAATGTGTTTAACAGAAACATGGATTAGACCAAACAAGTACATAGCACTAAATGAAGCCAGTCCTCCTGGATATGGCAGAGGAGGAGGTGTAGCACTCATTTATAATGAAAATCTAGGCATCACACAAAAACCTAACCATAAGTTCAACTCCTTTGAAGTTCTTCATACTAGTATAACATATGTAACCACTAAAAATAAGTCTATCGAGTCGATTCCACTTATTATTATTTACAGACCCCCAGGGCCATACTCTCATTTCCTTGGTGAATTCGCAGTTTTTATCTCGAACCTGGTTGTTTCTCTAGATAAGAATTATTGTCGGTGACTTTAATATTCATTTTGATAACCCGGAAGATCCTCTGAGAACAGCAGTTGTGTCTATTTTAGATTCAGTAGGGGTCAATCAGAATGTAATAGGACCCACTCATAATGGTGTTCACACTCTTGACATTATACTAACATACGGATTAAATATAGAAAATATAGTCACTCTCTATACTCTATATATGACTATAATGACTCTATAGTCACAGTCATTTCCACAGTCTGAAGCTATCTCAGATCATTATCTCGTCTCGTGTAAATTGCGCATTGATCATAATATATGCGCTTTTCCACGCTACTGTGTCAAACGTACATTCACGTCAGCTACTGCACAGAGTTTTATCAGTAACCTCCCAGAGATATCAACTATGATTCGATCACCGTCTGATCCCATAGAACTTGATCAGGCGAATGAATGCTTAGAGTCAATGTTCCGCTACACATTAGATAAGGTAGCTCCACTTAAAAGAAAAATAATTAAAGAGAAAAAGCTAGCACCCTGGTATAATGATCACACACGTACCTTAAAACAGATCACTCAACAATTAGAACGTAAATGGCGTCAAACCAAATTGGTAGTATTTCAAACAGCATGGAAGGAGAGCCTCCTGAACTATAGGAAATCTCTTAGTGCTGCTAGATCAGCCTATCTCTCTACCTTAATTGAAGTTAACAAAAATAATCCTAGATTCTTATTTAATACTATAGCAAAATTAACTAGGAATAAAACCGCCACAGAAACATGCACACAATCATTATATAGCAGCGATGATTTCATGAGTTTTTTTATTGGCAAAATTGAAAATATTAGACAAGAAATTCAGACTATTAATTTAAAACCAGACAGCCTAACTAACCCTGTAGACAATATTATAGCAATATCAGATCAACGATTAGAGTGCTTTACTCCCCTTAGGGAGACCGAACTTATTTCATTAATTTCTTCATCAAAATCATCAACTTGTATACTAGATGCTTTACCTACATGTTTCTTCAAACAGATTACTCCAGAAATAATCAAACCCCTTCTAAAAATAATCAACTCTTCCCTTAGCACTGGCTATGTACCTAAATCATTTAAACTAGCAGTTATCAAACCCCTGATTAAAAAACCTGACCTCGACCCCTGTCAATTGTCCAGCTACAGGCAAATATCAAATCTCCCCTTTATTTCCATAACATAAGGAATAACATTCATGAAATATATCAGTCAGGAATTAGGCCTCATCATAGCACAGAGACAGCACTGGTTAAAGTGGTAAATGACCTACTGATGGCCTCTGATCAGGGTTGTGTCTCCATGCTTGTGTTGCTTGACCTTAGTGCAGCTTTTGATACAATTGATCATACTATTCTCCTTGGTAGACTAGAAAACGCTGTTGGCATTAAGGGAACGGCTCTCTCCTGGCTCAGGTCTTATTTGACTGATCGTCATCAGTTCGTAGATGTAAACGGTGAATTCTCTATGCATACTGAGGTAAAGTTTGGTGTTCCGCAAGGTTCTGTTTTAGGCCCACTGCTTTTTTCATTATATATGCTACCTCTGGGTCAAGTTATTCGTAAACATGGAATTAGCTTCCACTCTTATGCTGATGACACACAGTTGTATGTTTCAGCAAAGCCAGATGACAGACACCAGTTTAATAAAGTTGAGGAATGTGTAAAGGACATTAGACAGTGGATGCTTATTAACTTCCTCTTACTAAATTCTGACAAGACAGAAGTACTTATACTAGGACCACATGCAGCTAGAAGTAAGTTTTCTGATTACATTGCAACTCTGGATGGCCTTTCTGTTTCATGTACAGCAGTAAAAGACCTTGGTGTGATCATCGACTCCAGTCTTTCCTTTGACGCCCATGTAGGTAATATTACTAGGATAGCCTTCTTTCATCTCAGAAATATTGCTAAGATAAGAAATATATTGTCACTACATGATGCAGAAAAATTAGTCCATGCTTTCGTCACCTCTAGGTTGGATTATTGTAATGCCTTACTGTCTGGATGTTCCAGTAGGAGCATAAACAAACTCCAGTTAGTCCAGAATGCAGCTGCAAGAGTCCTTACTAGAACCAGAAGATATGACCACAACACTCCTATCTTATCCACACTGCATTGGCTCCCAGTGAAATTTCGCATTAATTATAAAATACTACTATTGACTTATAAAGCGCTAAATGGCTTCGCGCCACAGTACCTAAGCGAACTTTTGGTCTTTTATGATTCGCCATGCCTACTTCAATCAAAAGGTCCAGGCTATTTGTCGGTACCTCGAATAGTGAAGGCTACAGCAGGGGGAAGAGCTTTCTCTTACAAAGCCCCACAGTTATGGAACAGCCTTCCAATTAGTGTTCGGGACTCAGACACAGTCTCAGTGTTTAAGTCCAGGCTGAAAACATATTTGTTTAATCAAGCCTTTCGGGAATAGTTTTTTCCTTAGGTAAAGGAGCAGATCTAGAGGTCTCACAGGCATAGTGTGTTGTGGGATGTCTGGATGCTGTCACCCCCCCCCCCCCCCCCTTCACGTGTCCACCCAGGTTTGTTGGTGGTGGGGTGGCTGGCCGCCTTGTCCCAGGGAGCCCTCATTTCTGTGTTACCTTCTGGCTCTCCCTTTTAGTTATGCTGTCATAGCTAGTCTTGCCGGAGTCCCTGCTTTCACTTATGCAAAGTACACTGTCCTTAACCAGTACGGGCCAATAAGCATACCTAATTATCTCTCCTCTCCCTCTCCCTCTCCCTCTCCCCTTCTGTCGAGCTTCACATGATATATCTGAGATGCCAGTGATCCCAACCCCTTCTGCTCTCTGGACCTGCCCGATCCATCCTGATGCCCTACTTCTGGTTGGAGATCTCATCAATTGGAAGTCACATGCTGCTGCTGAGGATGGCCCCACACGGTGCAGCCTAAAGATAATTGAGATTACAGTGGTGAAGTTCAACAAAACAGACTTCATATAAAAACTGTAATGAATTATTCATGGTCTCACAACTACTATTTGACCGTGTGGTACTGGTACATTTATAGAAGAGATTTATTTACTTATAATTGCACTATCCGGTGTTACCCAGATGAGGATGGGTTCCCCTTTGAGTCTGGTTCCTCTCAAGGTTTCTTCCTCATATCATCTCAGGGAGTTTTTTCTTGCCACCTTCGCCGCTGGCTTGTTCATTGGGCATAAACTCATAAATTTAAAATCTATGTCCTGAATTTACATACTTCGGTAAAGCTGCTTTGGGACAATGTCCATTGTTAAAAGCGCTATACAAATAAACTGAACTTGAACTTGAACAAAGTGGTGAGCCACTACCCATCCTTGCTTGCAAAGACTGAGCTTTTGGTGGATGCTCCTTTTATGCCCAATCCTGATACCCTCCCCTGTTACCAATTAACCTGATCCTCCAAAATGGTGTTACTTGAATATTCTATACATTATAGTCTTCTTTTGCCTCTGTCCTAACTTTTTTGAGTGTGTTGAAGGCATCAGATTCTACATTTGTTTATATTTACAAAATACAATTAATTTGGTCAGTGAAAACATTGAATATCTTTTCTTTGTACTTTTGTCAGTTAATTAATGTTTCAAGAGATTTGACAAATCAGAGATTTTTGTCTTTATTGCATCTTAGATAAAATACCAACTTTTTTATTTTTTTATTTTTTTTAGTACACTTAGAATGAAGTAAATTCAATGAGATTTTTTTTCAGTCTGGGAGACCTCTGAGACCTTTGGAGAAAAACCTCCACATTCCAATGCTATGTAAGAGCCAGTGAGGGATTTCTCACATTTCACAACAACTGATGAAACACCACGGGTGAGTGAAGCAATGTCTTCAAGTTTAAAACCCAAGTCTATTACCCAGACATTCTCCTAAGAGACATTCAGACTGACCTAGAGGACTCAAAACCTCCACCAAGACCCTTCCTGAGGCATTACAATGCTTCAGTTTCTTAATACTGTTCTTGTCAAACCTTTAAATAAACAAATCCAAATTTATTTATTCACTGAAGAGTCAAATGTGCAAATCCTAAAGCTGAAGGCTAGAAAGATGATGATGATGATGGCTACATTAATAACTCCCAAATAGCTCCCAATATGTTTTATATTCCAATATAATTTATATTCTAACACCTTACTTTCACACTATGGGCTGGAACTAATAGAAATGTCTTCAGACTTTTCCATTAGTTTTCAGACTTATCATGTACCTTCACAGGCAAGAAAATGTGAGTTTCACAGTACATCCAGAAACACACTTTAAAAAAAAAAAAAAAAAAAAAAAAAAAAAAGACAGCCCTGTGCACCAAAGGCAAGATGGCTGACACCAAAGAGATATGAAAGATATCGAAAAAGAAAGCAAAAAAGCCAGATAGAGGTATTATGAAGGTGATTTAATTTAAGAGAGAGAGGACTGAAGATGTGCAGTGATAGGGAGTAAAAAAAAAAAAAAAAAAAAAAAAAACTTTTAGAAGACAAGCTCAGCCCAGAAGGTGTAAAAAAAAGAGTGAGTGAAGAGAGAGATGGAAAGAGCGACAGACTGGAATTGCCGATCTGAAAAGGTCCTTGACTATTTCAAATTGGACAGCTGCATGGATGAAAAACCATATAAAAAGGAACATGATGAGGGATCAGAATGCTTGCAAGTACAGAGAGAATATCAGCAGTCAGCATAGCGGATGTAACTTAGAAAATAATACATAAAATTCATGAGCTTCATGACTGAAGACTTGATAAAAAAAAAGTGCATTAGTGTGCAAAATTCGACTCACCTCATGTTTGAGGTCTATGGTGAAGTCTGACTTTAGAGGCTGTTCTTGTACCTTATTGGAGAGCCTGAAATGAAAAATCCATTCGAATTAGCTTTATAAGCACCTAATTAAACGTACGTTGAGAATCAATTACACATATATTGTGATATTTATATTATAATTGAGTCTCTGTAATTAATACAATTATAATTAATACTCACTAATTTGTGAGTTTTGCATTTATTCTTATGACACGGTGATAAAATGTGATTAGTCACTCGTGGGCTTGGGGAGTAACGGAATACATGTCATGGCATTACGTACTCAGGATACAAAAAACTGGTAACTGTAATCCGTTAGAGTTATGTCAAAAAGCAAAGTAATCAGATTACAGGTACATTTTGTAAAAAAAGATAGGAATACTATCAGGATTACAATTTTTTTTCATTTAAAACAAAGAAATTAATCTTTTTACGTAACACAATATAGACAGCTACTTGATTATAGTTCTGGTTCTCTCTTGCCAGTCGTGGATAAGATGAGCAACCTCCTGGTGCATGCACAAATAAATTTTGTGCAAAGTTAATTTCGAAATTTCGTAATTTTCGAAAAGAAATTAACGCAAATTGTTCTCTGAAATGCTTTTGTTAGGGTGACCACACGTCCTCTTTTTTCCAGGACATGTCCTCTTTTTCAGACCTTAAAAAAGCGTCCGGCCGGGATTCCTAAATTTGAGAAAATGTCTGGGATTCGGCTTTAGTTTCATTATGATGTGCTTATGGTCTAATACTGCATCATGTGTGTGCATAATTGCATTGCCTTAACCCCTCTCTGTAATTCCCACCTTCTCGCACACCAGCTGGTCGATTATAAAAGTCTTGCAGCTACTATTGGCCAAATTCCTGCCTCTTAACTATTAGCCTATTCTCAGAGAACGTGCGAAGGTGAAGCGCTGTTGTGGACGGCATCAAACAGTTGCTTGATAATAGCAGCAAATGAAGCTGTCCTGGGTCGAAACAATGCCCATAGCCATATAATGTCATTTTTAATTTCATGTTATCACATTGCTTCATATTACATGGCCATTCAAATGTGTAAATGATGGTAGAAGGTACACTTGTGGCATCTAATATTTTATTTTATTCCATGGACATTCAAAAGAACGTAGGAAAAAATGTAAAACGTGGGCAGAGTGAAACCAATTTTATTTATAGATATTTATGTGATGCTAGTAGTGTGACTTTTTCAGTGTATAAAAGTTTGCATTCATAGTGACACTGTTTTGAACACTATTTTGTGATGTAATGTTACCCGCATCAGGGACAGAGATCTTTTATTTATTTATTTTATTAAAATAAATCCAAACAATGAACATGTTTTTAAGCTCTAAAATAAGCTCTAAATAAAAGTATTTTAGATCGTATTGCTTTTCTCTTGACTTTATTTACATATGTGACCTTGAAGTAATCCAAAAATAATCAGATTACTTTCATATTGTGATACATGGATTACTGATTACATTTTTCATGAAGTAATTTGTAACTGTAATGGAACACATTTTTAAAGTAACCCTCCCAACCCTGGTCACTCTACTGAGAACCTGCCAGCATTTAATATAGAGTGGCACTACTGAGCAGGAAACTCCAGGGCTTTCATTTCTCAAAGTGTTTGCCGAACAAGTTCTAAATTTGTGCACAAGGACTGCCTGTACGCATAAGGAAATTGCCATTTATCACACGGCTGTGCACCATAGAGGATGGTAAATCCCTCACATTCTAAAGTGATGTGCTCATGACGGCCAACCCTCATTTACATAATATTACATAAAGAAACGCCCCCAAATTGCCATATATGGTAAACAGCCCTCTAGCCTGCTTGTGACACTGCATTGGTACGAACAACATGTCACATGTCAAAAGGTCTAAGAAGATGAACTTGACTGATAATGAAATAGAGCAACTGTTATACAAAGTAGAGCAAAAACTTTTTATGTACAGTAACACTCCCATGAGTGGTGTTTAAAAGAAAAAAATACAAAATCTATCTTTTAAAAATGTATTGCTACATGTGTGCAGACTATTGCTCCAATTACATTAAAAAAAAAATACAATTACATTTTTTTTCTGCTGAAGTATTTGAAAATTTAATGTATTGCAGCTTGAGCAAAATTAATGCACATAAGATGTGTCATTGTTCAGCTCATAGTTGGTTGGGAAATGTTTCCAATTTCTCACTGAATCATAAACCTGGCTAAAAGCCCCAGAACAGAGATCAACTAAAACTGCACTGGGCAAACAAAATCAACGGATGAGCCATTCATCACTCTAAGGAATCAATCTTCCCATGTGCCTTTCATATGATTTTGCTTCACATTTTGTCTGTGTCACCTGTCTGCCCCTTGTGAGCACCGTAATCAGTAATGACATGACTGAAAATAATTGTGATGAGAGCTCCTCATAATCAGTTTACTCACAATTATACTTTTCTGTCACTAGGGGTTTCTGCATATGCATTGTCAGGAGTGTGTGTAAATATATGCACATCCTCATGCACAAGAAAATCACAAGATAAATCACATTCTCTGTTTTGATATTTATGTATGCACAGGTAATGCTCAAAGCTATGCATATGGATGATTGATAAATGAGAGCCCAGGATACTAGTATCCAGCACAGCTTCAGCACCATGGACAGCATCTCACAAGAAAACAGTGCTGTGGGCTGCTGAGGAGAGGTGTAAGTTATATGGACATATAAAAAAAAGACAGCACAAAGCAACTACTGATCAACACCTTATATTATACCATACAATCCATCAAAGCTGAGGTTCGCAACCCTGTTAAACACAGTTTAGTCTTTTCCCTGCTCTAACACACATACTTTTAAACTGTTAATTAGCTGATTATTTGAATCTGGTATGAGGCATGTCTCACTGGAAGGATTCGCAGGATCTGCTGGAGACATTATATCTCACAGATGGCTTGGGAACATCTGGAGATCCCCCAGGAGGAGCTGGAATCTCTGCCAGGGGATAGCGAAGTTTAGGCTAACCTTCTCAGCCTGTTTTCACTGCAGTTCTTACCAGTAAAAGAGGAAGGAAAGTGGATAAATGAATGAATTAAATATAAACACCTCTCTTAGTAGCACTAACTCTTGGTAGTACCAAGTACTACCGACTAGTGGCACTGGTAGCTCAGTGATTAAGATGTTGGACTACTGATCAGAAGGTCGTGAGTTCAAACCCCAGCACTGCCAAGCTGCCACTGTGGGCCCTTGAGCAAGGCCCTTAACCCTCAACTGCTCAGTTGTATAAATGACATAAATGTAAGTCGCTCTGGATAAGGGTGTCTGCCAAATGCTGTAAATGTAACTACAATTTCCTCATACAAACAGCCAGTGGCTTGTTCAAGTTGTTGGATGCCTTTCTCGCTTAAACCTTTCGATGTTAGGTGCAGAAGAGTTGGCTGCCTGTTCCATTACAGGTATCACTGTTCTCTTAGACATGTTTGAGATTGTTCATTCTTTCCTTCATTTATTCATCGCCTTTAACCACTTTGCGTAGCAGTTAATCCAAACTCTATCCCAGGAACTCAGGACTGGAGTTGAAAATACACCCTGGATGGGGCGCCAGTACATTTGTTGTCTTGCTGAAATGCAAATGCTGCCTAGAAGAAATCAAATGTCCTCTAGAAGGAATCAAATGCTGCCTAAAAGGAATCAAATGTTATATAGAAGGAATCAAATGCTCTCTAGAAGAAATCAAATGCTGCCTAAAAGGAATCAAATGTTATCTAGAAGGAATCAAATGCTGATCAAATGCACTAGCTGATGAAATTTAGCATGTCCACGTTACATCTCTGCAGTCACTGAGGATGGGTTAAACTGGACAGTTTACTGTACTTTTCCTCTTGAGCAGTGGTACATTTTGACCTTCCTCTTCATTCTTCACCTTAATTCTGTCTCTGCTGGTATTCGTAACCCTATTCAAAAAGATCTTTAGTCATGGGGAAAAAGACAGTACACCTTCCTTCAATTCTCTGTTTTTAGTTATCAGGGTCTAAATAACAATTGTGTTATTCTATAAACAAACAAATAACCTCAGGTGACAAAAAAAAACAAAAAACAAAACAAAAAAAAAAAACACACACAACAGATTTCACTAGGCAGTCATTTTCACCCCCCAAACATACACCAATATTCAAAAACCAGGTGGGGAAAAAATAAGTACATAAGTACACCCTATAATTCAGTAACATGTAGAACCACCTTTAGCAAACAATAAATTCAAGTAAACATTTTCTGTAGAAGCTTATCAGTCACATCGTTTTGGAGAAATTGTGGCCCACTCTTCTCTATAACATTGCTTCCGTTCTTTGATATATGCGTGCATTTGTTTATGCACAGCTCTCTTATGTTCCCCACCACAGGACTTGGCCATTCCAACAGCTTGATTTTTTTTAGCCATTCAGATGTCAATTTGCTGGTGTGCTTGGGATCACTGTCTTGTTGCATGACCCAATTTCAGCCCAGCTTAAGCTGCTGGAAAGATGACCTCAAATTTGTCTCAAGAACATTCTGGTATAAAGTGGAGTTCATTGTTGTCTCAATGACTGCAAGTTTCCCAGGTCCTGTGGCTGCAAAACAAGCCCAAATCATCACCCCTCTACCACTATGCTTGACATGTTAGGCTAGAATGTAAATTTCAAATTGTTTGGAAATGGCCTTATAACCCTTCCCAGGTTGATGAGCAGCAACGATTGCTTATCTGAGATCATGGCTGATGTGCTTTCTCCTTGACATGATGTAGACACACACCTGAGTGCTCTAGAACACCAAAAGTTCTGTTTTTATGGAGGTAATCATACTTCTTGATTCTAATCTAAACTAATCTTGTGCATTTCATTAGTAACATCTGGCTGCTAATTACTCTAAGATTGTGGAAGTAGGACGTGAGCACTTATTTTTCCCCACCTGGTTTCTAAATATTGGTTTACTGTTTGGAGAAAAAAAGACTACATATTGAAATCTGCTGTGTTTCTTTTTTTGTCATCTGAGGTTATTTGTTTGTTTATAGAAGTTGGTGCCACACAATTGTTATTTAGTCACTTATAATAGGCAATTTTGCAAAACCTATCCTTCAAACCAAGCAAAATACTTTGATACACAGAAAGCTAGGTGTTGCAAAATATCAGATTAATTGCCATATTGAGCAGTAAACAATAAAACAACCAATTAAAAAAACTATCAAATCATATTTGTACATGTGTTTCAACTGAATATATTCTGGTAGGTCTTTCCAGGCTTCTTGGAGAACCTACAACAGTTCTTCTGTCTCTGCAGATAAAATCAACAGCTTTGATGATGTTTATTTTTTACTGGTCTATGAGTAAAATTCAAAATGGTTTGTGGTGTATGCCGGAAAATAGTCTGCTGTAACCATCTTTTGCACATCAGTTTCTGAGGGGTTCACTGTCCTGTGGTTTAATAAGGAAATCGGAAGGTAGGTTGTTCCAAGAATCTCAAATGCTTCTGTTTCTGCCGGTCCCTGGCAGCCTCCATGATTTTTCCCCATGGAAACTAGATCTGATACTTTAGATAGTACTTTCTTTTTATGCCAGACATTTATGCCTTTGGAACAAATACAAGTTCAGCTTCAAAGTGCATTCCATACACAAGATATTATCAGAGTTTTATAGTTGACAAGAAAGTAATTTGAACTATTCTTCATTGTACCATGTCTAGCTGAATCACAACTGGCTCCTTCCTGCTAATAAAAGTGCCTACAGCTCTGACAATTGGAGACCAAGGTGAGCCAAGAAGTCTAACCATATATTACTTCAGAGTGTTAAACCAGTATTAGTCTCATCATTAAAGCACGATTTTGTTAAGAAAACTGTAAATGCCAATATTATGTCATTTACATGTCAAATTATGTCATGTTTGTTTATCCTACGATGCCTGGTAAAAACAACACACATTATGGAATCTATGGCGGTGTCTTGCTGATTAGTAATTGGCTAGTCATAGAAAAGACTTGCTGACTGAGGCTGTCCCATCTCTCACTTCCGATGCATGTGACTTTGCCTCATAACGTCACTCCATTCACATTACTAGCTGAGCTGAAAGTGAGAGATCCAGTCTGACCTGTTGACGAGCGGCATGCTCAGAGCCCAGCCTGCACTGAAGTCTGGGTACTTGAAGGCAGACGGGTTCTCAGCGAAGGCGTAATGGTGGATGATGGTGGATTCGTCATCGTGAAGCGGCTTGCCAAGAAACCACTCCTGAAGGCACAGAAAAGAGGGACCAGGGAGAGTAATTCTCATCAAACATCAAAGAAAACATCAACGATTTCATGCATTGCACTGCTGCAACATGATTGGTTGACTGCATAATTGCATGAATGAGCATAAATGTTCCTTATAAAATGGTACTGTTGGTGAGTGGATGAGTGAGTACCATATGTTCACTATCCACTAATTAACTAACTAACTTAATGAGTAAAGCATATACAGGAAGAAATGACCAGGAATCTTATAACGACAATCTTATAAACAATAAGTACAACTGATTGAGTAATCTGAAATTAAAAGCAGTGCGTGTTAAAATGTTTTGCTGCAATACTGCAACTAGTGGTTAAAAAAAACCTTTAGTGTAATATACAGTATCTCACAAATGTGTTACACCCCTCACATTTTTGTAAATATTTTATTATATCTTTTCATGGGACAACACTGAAGAAATGACACTTTGCTACAATGTAAAGTAGTGAGTGTACAGCTTGTATAACAGCGTAAATTTGCTGTCCCCTCAAAATAACTCAACACAGCCATTAATGTCTAAACCGCTGGCAACAAAAGTGAGTACACCCCTAAGTGAAAATGTCCAAATTGGGCCCAATTAGCCATTTTCCCTCTCCGGTGTCACGTGACTCGTTAGTGTTGCAAGGTCTCAGGTGTGAATGGGGAGCAGGTGTGTTAAGTTTGGTGTTATCGCTCTCACACTCTCTCATACTGGTCACTGGAAGTTCAACATGGCACCTCATGGCAAAGAACTCTCTGAGGATCTGAAAAAAAGAATTGTTGCTCTACATAAAGATGGCCTAGGCTATAAGAAGATTGCCAACACCCTGAAACTGAGCAGTTTAACAGGACAGGTTCCACTCAGAACAGGCCTCGCCATGGTCGACCAAAGAAGTTGAGTGCACGTGCTCAGCATCATATCCAGAGGCTGGCTTTGCAGAATAGATGTATGAGTGCTGCCAGCATTGCTGCAGATGTTGAAGGGGTGGGGGGTCAGCCTATCAGTGCTCAGACCATACGCCGCACACTGCATCAAATTGGTCTGCATGGCTGTCGTCCCAGAAGGAAGCCTCTTCTAAAGATGATGCACAAGAAAGCCCGCAAACAGTTTGCTGAAGACAAGCAGACTAAGGACATGGATTACTGGAACCATGTCCTGTGGTCTGATAAGACCAAGATAAACTTATTTGGTTCAGATGGTGTCAAGCGTGTGTGGCGGCAACCAGGTGAGGAGTACAAAGACAATTGTGTCTTGCCTACAGTCAAGAATGGTGGTGGAGTGTCATGGTCTGGGGCTGCATGAGTGCTGCCGGCACTGGGAAGCTACAGTTCATTGAGGGAACCATGAATGCCAACATGTACTGTGACATACTGAAGCAGAGCATGATCCCCTCCCTTCGGAAACTGGGCCGCAGGGCAGTATTCCAACATGATAACGAACCCAAACACCCAAACACACCTCCAAGACAACCACTGCCTTGCTAAAGAAGCTGAGGGTAAAGGTGATGGACTGGCCAAGCATGTTTCCAGACCTAAACCCTATTAAGCATCTGTGGGGGAGCTCAAGGTCTCTAACATCCACCAGCTCTGTGATGTCATCATGGAGGAGTGGAAGAGGACTTCAGTGGCAACCTGTGAAGCTCTGGTGAACTCCATGCCCAACAGGGTTAAGGCAATGCTGGAAAATAATGGTGGCCACACAAAATATTGACACTTTGGGCCCAAATTGGACATTCTCACTTAGGGGTGTACTCACTTTTGTTGCCAGCGGTTTAGACATTAATGGCTGTGTGTTGAGTTATTTTGAGGGGACAGCAAATTTACACTGTTATACAAGCTGTACACTCACTACTTTACATTGTAGCAAAGTGTCATTTCTTCAGTGTTGTCCCATGAAAAGATATAATAAAATATTTACAAAAATGTGAGGGGTGTACTCACTTTTGTGAGATACTGTAACTATCCTTATTTTCTAAGACTATTGTTTTGATCGCTGGCTGGTGCCAGAAATAAAATGGCGCCGGCTCGGAAGACCTTGAATGTGTGAGAAGACTTTCCAGGCAAGTGCTAAATGATAAGCATAAGTAAGCTGTCCACCATTGGGGAAGGAGGAAATTTATGACTTTTATGACATTTCTCTCCTCAGATTAGTCTAAGAAAGGCTTTCCTCCTCTGTAAACTGTGAATTTTAATACACTGCCAGCTCTCACCTTAATGGAGAATTACATTATAATGGAACAGCTTTCAAATCCTTTCCATTAACTGATATCTATCTATCTATCTATCTATCTATCTATATATATATATATATATATATATATATATATATATATATATATATATATATATATATATATATATATATATATATATATAAAGCTCTATCCTTTAAAGCATTTTGTTGTTTGTTTTTAGACCCTATTACACTATAATTATCCAGTGTCTATCCAGTGTCAGTACAGGAAGTGCACAGGTTTGATTCTGGTTCCTCATAAGGTATCTTCCTTATTCCATCTCAGACAGTTTTTCTGCCACTGTCACTACAGACTTGCTCTTTTGGGCTCCAAATCTACACCTGGATTTCTGTAATGCTGCTTTATCGCAACAATGTCTGTCAATCATCTAGTCTAGTCTAAAACGTGGCGCTAAAGTGCACTGGATCCCTAGCAATGTAACCTGGAAGGTGTCTACTATTGTAATCTTTTTTTAGGAGTTTGGGTTAGCAAGGAATATTTAAAGAACTTCATCATAAAAAGTACAGCGTAGCAGGCAATCGATGGCAACAGATCTATGGAAAGATTTACACAGGTATTCGGAAAAGCGCAGACCAATAAAACCCCAAAGTGTACTGTCAAAGCAAACCACAGATCTATGCTGTGTATCAAAGAAACAATCTCAGCCATGGTATTTTCTACAGTGCCTAAGGGAGACATCAAGGGATTTCCACTCTGAATGAATAAAAAAAAATTGTTATTGATGGAGAGAGATAATTTTTTTTGCCACTATGACTCCCTGCTTGCTCATTGTTCTGGGCTCATTGTTCCTGTCAGTCTGCTTTGTGCCAGTGTTTACAGAACTAGAAAACAGAGAATTTTCTGCATTTTTAGCAGTTTATACACAGAATGCTGCTGTCTGACAATCATGTCTCTCAAATTGTACTGCTAATCAAAGGTCAACATTGAAAACTCTACGGCTTAACATACATCATTTGTATTTGTCTCCTTATAAACAACCTCTCAGACAGTTTAACAAGCCTAACATTTCAAATATCTAACTGCCAACAATATAATATATTTTCCTTTCATTATTCTACACATAATGCACATTCCCTTTATGTCAGTTGTCCAAACATTGAGCCTCATTTACCAACATTTGTGTGCAAAGTTACTAAAAGATCTGTCCAACACAAACTAAAAGTTCCCACCAGGAAATTGCTAACGCTAATTTTCTTCGTACTTACACCGGTCAGCCATAACATTAAAACCACCTGCCTAATATTGTGTAGGTCCTCCTTGTGCCACCAAAACAGCTCTGACCCATCGAGGCATGGACTCCACAAGACCAAAGACCAAGCAGCAGATCCTTTAAGTCCTGTAAGTTGTGAGGTGGGGCCTCCATGGATCGGACATGTGTATCCAGCACATCCCACAGATGCCCGATCGGATTGAGATCTGGGAAATTTGGAGTCCAAGTCAACACCTTGAACTCTTTGTCATGTTCCTCAAACTATTGCTGAACAATTTTTTGCAGTGTGGCAGGGCGCATTATCCTGCTGAAAGAGGCCACTGCCAATAGGGAATACCACTGCCATGAAGGGGTGTACTTGGTCTGCAACAATGTTTAGGCAGGTGGTACATGTCAAAGTAACATCCACATGAATGCCAGGACCCAAGGTTTCCCAGCAGAACATTGCCCAGAGCATCACACTGCCTCCGCTGGCTTCCCTTCTTCCCATAGTGCATCCTGATGCCATCTCTTCCCCAGGTAAGTGAAGCACGCACACCAGGCCATCCACATGATGTAAAAGAAACCTGATTTGGTTACCAGGCCACCTTCTTCCATTTCTACATTGTCCAGTTCTGATGCTCACATGCCCACTGTAAGTACTTTCGGTGGTGGACAGGGGTCAGCATGGGCGCTCTGACTGGTCTGCTGCCACGCAGCCCCATATGCAGCAATCTGCGATGCACTGTGTGTCCTGACATCTTTCCATCATAGCCTGCATTTTTCAGCAGTTTGTGCTACAGCTGCTCATTTGTGTGATCGGACCAGACGGGCTAGCCTTTCCTTCCCACACACATCAATGAGCTTTGGACGCCCTTGACTCTGTTGCCGGTTCACCAGTTGTCCTTCTTTGGAAGATTCTAATGCCATGTGGCAAAAGGTTTTATGGTCAGATGAGACCAAGATTGAACTTTTTTGGGCTGAACTGCAAGCATTATGTTTGGTGAAAACCAAACACAGCACACCACCCAAAACACACCATACCTACTGTGAAGCATGGTGGTGGCAATATTATGTTGTGGGGGTGTTTCTCTTCAGTGGAGATTGGGCAGTTGGTCAGGATTGATGGGAAAATGGATGCTGCCAATTACACCCAAATTCTTGAGGAAAACACGCAGCCCTCTGCTAGACAGCCAAAGATGGGCAGGCAAACACACCGCCAAAAAAACTACACAGTGGCTTAAGGATAGGAAGGTGAATGTCCTTGAGTGGCTAAGTCAAAGCCCTGACCTAAATCCAATTGAAAATCTGTGGATGGACTTGAAGACAGCAGTCAATCGCCGCTCACCACAAAATGTGACTGAACTTGAACAATTCTGCAAGGAAGAATGGACAAATATTCCCCAATCTAGGTGTGCAAAGCTAATAGAGACATATCCAAACAGACTGATGGCTGTAATTAAAGCAAAAGGTGGCTCTACGAAGTATTAAATCATGGGACAGATCACTTTTTCAACTCTGTTATTCTAGTTTTCTTTTTTTTTTACGTTTCCGAACTGTTGCCTTTTTACATTACTTGAATGTTGTAAGGCAGAATGTGTAAATAAAGCTGGAACAAAAAAAATATATTTTTAATGGGTTTTGATTTCAAGCTGTAAGGCAAAAAAGTGACTATTTCAAAGGGGTATGATGATTTTCTATAGGCAATGTAATAATGTGGCATGTAAGAGACGTAAGATTTCAAGACAAACGAAACTCCACATTATAATTTAAAAAAAAAAAAGGTGCACTTACTTTTCTGCGCTCAAACTTTTTGAGGACTCTGTGAAGCTTCTCCAGTTTTATGTTAGTTTCCTCTTCAAGAAACATAACCCATGAGGAGTTTTTTCCAAAGTGAGAGGAAAAACTAAAGAAAGAAGCAGATATGACATACGCTCTGTTTTGCTAATGATAAGCATTTTACAGCTTTCAGATAAAGTTTCTCTATTATCAGTAAAATATTCATCGCAGCAGATGGAGTCAGTTGGATGCATGCAGCGTATTTTTATGATTTACATCTGCTCATCTGTCTGTGTGTGTATCTGTGTGTAATGGCCATATGAGCACAGATGGGGTGAGTGTACTTACTAAGGCAGCAGGGGAAGAATGCTCCAGTCTCCCTCGTTCTCAGACAGTGTGTGAAGAAGCAGGATGGCTGGAAGGCTCTGAACAGGAAATAAAATTGGAAATCTATAATTTAAAAAAAGCTGATTAATAGGTTATGGTTGATATACTTACAGATTCCACTCAGATGACTTACGAAAATGTGCTCACCATGTGCTAAACAGACAGATTTAGCTAGTTAGTGCTACTGAGCTGTAAGTCTATTTGGTTCAGGTAATATGCTATTTATGACTGAAAATTTGTCCCATTTTCTAGCTTTGTGCACAAAGCAGGAGTTCCAAACAGGCTTTTTTAAAAATATATTATATAGTACAGATATTATGCTCATGTAATTTATATCTTCGGCTAACAAGCTGAAATAAAGTGTTAAAGATGACTGGGCTTCATAATTATGAAACAATTTTAGTCCTTATCCCAATCCATTCATCTCATATTTAATCTAGATTGATACCAGCTATACTGGGTATTTTAACATAGTACTGCTGTAAATTATAACAGATGTTCAAGGACATGAGCTTTTTGTAGTGAGCATAACATTAAAGTGTAATGAGAAAAAGTCCTCTATGTGTATACATCAAATGCCCTCTATGAGTGAGTCAGTAAAAAAAAACAAAAAACAAAGAGCTTAAAACAGTGAGTCGCTAACAAGAGATTGGTGCTGAGCAGAGACAGGTCTGCTTGCTTCAGATCGTTGCTGGCTATAACAGCATGAGGCGTGATGAAGCGTATGATCCCAGCTACAGCTATTGCACAAACACATTTAGGAAGCAAGAAGTATGAAAGAAACAAGAGTGCTGAAACATACCATTTATCATTTCAAAATGTTTTAGGACAATTTCCATGGACCCCCTGATGATTACAGAAAGATTTAATGTAGACGTTAGAGCTTTATATATCTGAACTTTTCACTCATCCTGGTGTAGATAAAATACTGGGTATCATATTAACAGCACTTCCTGGTTTTAATAAAATTGCAGTTAAATGAAATTTAGAAATTGCTAATTTCTAAAATTATTTTTGTTATTTAAAAAAAAATGGGGCTTGGGTTGGACTGAATATATTATTAAGAGACTGTTAGGAGCGTGCACAGAGCAGTACAGTGATGACTTACATATTTAATATCAATTTATATACCAAGCCACGTGACAATGTACAACAAATGTTTTTTTTTTAATTTGTATTTATTTATGTATTTTTGCTTCTCTTTTACTATGTTTTATGCTATTTGGCTTGTGCCAACACATAAACCAGAGCCCCTAAGCTTTTATCACAAGAACACTTAAGTGCTTTCAGGTTCTTCTGTGTCCTTTGCAGGATGTACACCTCGTTAAACACCTTTATCAATCTAAGTCCACTGAGACAATCTTAATTGTCTTAAAGTGACTCAAATGGGCAGTATTATTACAGAAAGTATTGACTCTTCCCTCTTTATATATTATTTGTACCGTATACCAGCAGTGGCATGTGGCCATATATATTGGTGGGGTACAATGACATTAATAATGGTAGCCTTATACAAAATTAAGTCGAGAAGCTATCACTCTTGCCTTATATATTCTATAGGGTACTAGCTAGTGAATTTTTCAACTAACCCTGTAATACACAGTTGAGAGTCAACAACAGAAAACAGTCATCCATCATGCAGTCAACCAGTTCATTTTGAGTGGTTTTGAAAGTGCTACTGTACTTTTGAAGAGCTAATATTATTAGCCAGAGCTGCCGGGTTTCAGCAAAAATTTCCATCCCAACTACATCTCAAAATCCACACAAAAGACTTGAAACTAGTAAAAAAAAAAAAAAAAAAAAAATAATAATAATAATAATAATAATAATAATTCAGCACTGAAAAACAAAGACCTTCCCTTTCTCAGGCTTTGCATGGAAAGCAAGGTCACCATGGTGCACATGCATTTCTGTTGTATCAGAATTATCCACTCCATAAACCCCCTTTCCCCTCCTAATAATTGCAATTCATCTTAAAAAACAACTGTTTCTGTACATTATAGACACACTGTCTGCACTTTATTAGATTTAATTCCGATGATTTGCTACAAAATAATAATTTTGGTGATTTGCTCCCCAATGGACCACTCTTAGCACTTGTTGCATTTTCCCCTTTTGACTACTCAGTGTATTAGTAACTCTATGGTAGCTTGCACAACAACTAGAAAGGAAGTCTAAAAAAGCAACTTCGCTACCACAATAGTACTTACATTTCTTTCTATGCTAAACACATTAGTGAGATATTACAATATTACACACACAGAAGGGTTTAAAATCTACTCTCTGTATGTTTCATCCATGCATTCAAAGGGAGGATGATATATAAAAGGTCAGAAAGTCACAGGTCTCACTGTGATTTCACTGTGTGCAGGCTGCTAAAACTGCCACTGAGTTGTGAACTATGATGAAAAAGATGATGATAATGACTGGGGTCAGTGAGACCTGCTGCTGCCTGGTGTCACATGGGATTGGGCATAACGTACCTCTTCAGTGACGCTCCATTCACCATCATGCGTCAGTAATTAGCACATCACAGCTAACTGTGTTTTGCACACACATGCTCTTACCCAGTGCTCTTACCCAATCTGTCTGGCGGACGTCACTGGAAAACTAAAAAAAGGCAATTAAAAGTCCTGAGAGGGGACAAATTGCAAACACTCTGGTTTCAAGATTTTGTTTGTATTTGAAGGCAAATCCACATTCCAGACAAGATAACTGGAAGTGGTAAGAAGCTCATTGGGAGTCATTTATGCTCCCGACCTTCCAGCTCCAATTTCAGCAGTCTGAAAACCTATAAAAAACAACCAACCACTTGCTTTTTCTTTTAAATCATCTGCCAGAAAGTGTGACTATCAATTTAAATGTTATTCATCATTGGCAAAGATCAAGCAAGTATTTTTGTGCTGCATTCTGAGAACCCTAAGTTCTGCCAGACAATAACAGTAAGGAACATCATAGTTCAAAAATATTGGTCAAAACCCTCCAAACCATATTAGTATGGGAGATTATGGCTCTTTATAGGACTCCAGACTATAACACACACACACACACACACACACACAAATAATAAACTGTGTCAACCAAAATAAAAGTGCAGATTTCCTTATTAAATCATTATGAAGCCACGATAAATTCATTGCTTAACCGAAGTTGTACACATTTCAGGCTGTAGCTTGAATAACATCGTGGAATAAACTTCATCTCACAGCATGCTCTTTTTAGTGTGTTCGTGTCACTGCCAATTCGAATAAATTATCCCAGACATACAAAACACACAGTGTACACCTAAACATGCCAAGGCAAATTCATTAGCGCTAAGCTGGACTAATAATTGGCCCTAATGGAAATGGCTGTGTGTACCATTAAATAGGGCTTCCAATTTGAAAACAGGCTTGCTCTCTCTGCCACATACACAGAAGAAGAAAAAAAAAAGAAAGAAATTATTAATATTATTAATTATTATTAATAATAATAATAAAAAAACTGGTCCATTTAGCTCACACAGCATGCCAGATCCAACTGTATGGGTGTAAAACACACACATACACAAACAGACAATAGTTCTGAAACCAAGATTAAACTCTTCCAAAGTGATGGAAAGGCCAAAGTGTGGAGAAAGAAAGGATCTGCTCATGATCCAAAACATACAAGCTCATCTGTGAAATATGGTGGAGGTAGTGTCATGGCTTGGGTTTGCATATGCTTCTGGGACAGGTCCACTAATCTTTATTGATGATGTAACTCATGATGGTAGCAGCAGAATGAATTCAGCAGTTCACTGGAACATCATTTACAGAGAAATGCATCCAAATTAATCGGGAGGAACTTTATCATGCAGCAAGACAACAATCCAAAACACACTGCCAACTCAACAAAGGACTTTATCAGAGGGAAAAGTGGAGGTTTTTAGACTGGCCAAGTCAATCACCAGATCTTAACCCAATTGAGCATGCATTTCAACTCCTGAAGAGGAGACTGAAGGGAGAAACCCTCTGAAACAACAACTGAAAGAGGCTGTGGTAAAAGCCTGGAAAAGCATCACAAAAGAAGAGAAAATACATCTGTTTCTATACTTTTGCTCACCTAAAAATTGGGTGGTCTGATACCAAAAGTTCTATGTTTTATGTTGTTTAATGCATCTAGATGTAAAAACCAGGAAATAAAAGCTGAAATCCTAAACTCATCTGGTATGCATCTTTTGATCTCAAACCCAAATGTTTTTGGTGTATAGCACAAACAAATGAATTGGCCTTGCCGTTCCAATCATTTCAGAGGGGACTGTATATAGCCCTGTTAAAAAAACAGTTTTTCACTTGGCACTGTGAATTTACAAAGCAAAAACTTTACAGTGTATAGTGGAACATATCTATAAAGGGACACTTAAAACAAGCAGCTATCTTTATTAACTTGTATCATTTGTCCTCTTGAAAAATTACAATATATCTAGTCTTCATTTCATATTTGCTATTTATCTCATATTGGTCTCATCTGTTTTTTGTTCCCTTGGACTTTCCAGTTAAAATATGCCGCAGAACTGATTTATGGGAATGTGTTTGATCATGCTTTCACAGCAGGCATGGCACTTTATAGGACTCAAGCGCATAATAAATAGCACATGGCAGCTGTGAATCACAATTAAAATGAAATTTTCCTTATTTCATCATTACCCAGCCATGATAAATTCAGTCCTGAGCCATCACCCAGCATGGTCAAAACTGGATCTCTACCAAATGAAAGACTCCCAGCTTGTAGGTTGTGCATCTCAACACATATATCAATGAGCAAACAAGCAAATAAATAGAAATCTAATTTAGCTGCCCTGATAACTTTCCCACGATTGCAAAATATAGTGTAAATGATAGGCTTCATTGTGTCACAGCTTAATGTTTTCCCTTATGTGATGTCTGCTTGTAACTGTAGATTATTCTTTATAAGAAAGCACTTTGAATGAACAAAGACATTGGCATTATTTTATTAATTTGGCAATTCTTATTAATTTGGCAAAATTTTAGAAACATTGCCAACATCATGCACATGCATTATGATTAATTACCATGGTGACCATGACCTCGGTTTAGTATATGTTAAATTCCCATTGATATTTTAATTTTTTTAGTACACCTGAGTGACTTGTAAAAGGAAATTGTTCATCCATGACTTCCTGTTTCACAGGGGTATAAATATGAGGTAACACGTAGGTCATTCATAACAATGGGCAAGACCAAGGAATATAGCTGTGATGTGAAGTGACTATAAGAAAATAGCACAAGCATTGAAAATGCCTATTTCCACCATCAGGGCAATAATTTAAAAAGTTCAAGTCAACTGGAAATGTTATGACTAAGCCTGGAATTGGACGTGTGTCTATATTGTCTCAATGCACTGTGAATAGAATGGTTCAATTGGCCAAAAAATCAAAGCTGGAGAATTGCAGAACTTAGTTGCGTCTTGGGGTCAAAAAGTCTCCAAAACTACAATCTGAAGTCACCTACATCACCAAAAGTTGTTTGGAAGGGTTTCAAGAAAAAAGCCTCTACTCTCATCCAAAAACAAACTCAAGCGTCTTCAGTTTGCCAGACACTACTGGAGCGTCAAATGGGATCGGATTCTATGGTCAGATGAAACCAAAATAGAGCTTTTTGGCAATAAATTGGGTTATTTTTAGCCCAATGGCTGGATAAATATAGGACAGAACACATTTTGGGCTAAACTAACCCATCAAGTTGGGTTGTTAATTTTAACCAAGCAAATGGGTTGTTTTTTCAACCCAAAGGATGGTTTAATTTTTACAAAAATGCTGGGTAAATTTTATTTCATAAATGGGTTAATGTTTTGAGGGTTATTTTTACCCTTTGAAAATGTCAAATATATCACATTATAAACAAATTTGCCGGCATGGTATCTCCTTTATTTATACACAAGAAGGTGTTCAGAAATGTATTGCTAGAGCTGCTAAAGTGGTGTTTAAGGCTTTTAAGTAAATTACACAAATAAGTCATATATTTAAGATGAAAACATCAGATTTTGTTCAAAGGAGACTGTAATAATTCCAGGCTGGGACGGAGGAACCAGACAGGAGACAGGCTGACTCCAACTTTCAACTTTTTTTTTTTTTTTTTCTCACTCTTCACACACACACACGCACGCACACATGTAGCTCTGTGTCGACATCACTCTCTCTCTCGAGGTACGTGTCTCTCCTCCTTTTCTCCTCACTGCAACACAGAACACTCATTAGTCTCAATTTCCTACAGGTGTGGAAACCTTACCACTCGCTTTCTCCGGCTCCGCCCTCCATTCACAAACCGGTGCTCGACCACGCCCCCGCCTCCACAGAGACGTTTAAAACATCCAACAAACTGAGTAACCAACTTACGATCCAGTGGGCATTACAAACAAGTAAGCTAAAGCTAACAAAGATAGTGGTGCATTTAATGTCATGTAAACTGACTGTTATCGCACATTTTTGCTTTTTCTAGTGTACAGTAATGGTTTTATGGATAAATATATTGATATGAACCTTGTTTCTCCAAATAAATCTAACAGTCTGTCCGTGTGAAAACCGCCACCTCCACCTGAAGCGAATTCAAACAGTCTGCGCTGAGCTGATTTGACCCAAGGAGCTGGGCTGAGGCGTCGGGGGTGGGGTAGGGGTTCATTGATTCAACTTTCAGTGAAAATGACCTAGCCACTAACCCAGCAGTGGGGTTACAGAAAACTACCCAAGACTGAGAAAATATGACCAAAAAGGCTCAACCCAGTGTTTGGGTAGAAAAAAAATAATGTAGCATTTTTTAGAGTGTATTCAGCTCAGGTTAGCATTAAGCATTAAGCAGTGGAATTTATGGTGTCATTTGAGAGGATTGTAAAAATCGTCTCATATTCAACCAAAAATAGCCCAAAATAACAGAAAATCCCAATTTGGCACAAGACAATAATGCTGTCTGTGAGACTTTTGGCAGTAATGATGCTTCAAGGCAGTCTTTAGGTCTGCTGCTTTCTCCCCCTACTGGTGAAAACATCAACTACATCACATCCACATTCATCACACAATATTCCCATTCCATTCTAATCTGAAACAGTACAGACTTTAGACACATCCAAACACTGATTAAGATGTTGTTGTACTGTGTATAATATATAAAGCCATAAAAGTGTTTAGTCTGTATAGTAATGTTAAAAATAAAAACAATCTACTATACTGTACATGCATAAAGTACTATGCATTCAGAGCCACTCACTTTTTTCATCATTTTGTTATATTATAGTTATATTGTTTTGATTTTTTTTTTCTCATTGACCTGCAAAATATACTCCATAAAAAAAAAAATTAAAAAAAGAATGTGTTTTCACAGTTTTATAAAAAATATTGAAAGGAGATAACTTAAATATAACAATTAATTACACTGCCTGTCAACGTTTTTATTTATTTATTTTAATATCCTATATTTTTCATTTTTGTTTACATGACAAAATAAAGAAAAACATACTCTAATACATAATTTAAATATTAATCATAATTTTAAAAATCTAACTGAAGAACAGAAAGTATGTTGTAAATTATGAAATGCTACTTAAGTTATTTTGTTGGAATAAGCTTGATGCAATCTTATCTAATCGGAAAAGGCTAAAATCCTTAACACTCTAATTAGGTCCCTTAGTCTCACCACATATTTATGTTTTACAGTTAATTCCAGCACTGTCTATGAGCCTTTTATCTACAGGCTTAACGGTTTTACCCTCCAAGTACTCTTCCTTTTAATAAAGCACTCATTTAGAGTTTCATTAGGATCTGTGAGTGAGCAGTTAATATTTCAGCAGTCTTTATTTCATTGCTATTCTGTATCATTATATGGTTAGAGGTACTGTATGTCTATATAAAAGCGCCCACAGATCATAGTGCATGACAGGTTGTCCATCAACCTCTGAGGCAAGTTAAAAATAAAATAAAAATAAAATCTGCAGCTTTAAGGGTCCAGAGACTCTTCCTAGAGCTGCCGCCCAGCCAAACTGATCAAACTGGGAAGAAGGGCTTCAGTCACAGAGGTGACTAAGAACACAAAGGTCAATTTGACAGAACTCCAGTGTTTCTATGTGGAAAAAGGAGAACCTTCCAGAAGGGTGAGCATCTCTGCAGAACTCCACAAATTAGAATATTATGATGAAATAGCTTCTCAGTAAAAGAGACCTAAAGGACTATCAGACCGTGGGAAACTAAATTCCATGGTCCGATGACATGAAGACTGAACTCTTAAGCCTGAATGTTAAGAGAGGAAACCAGGCATTGCAATTCACCTGGCCAGTAGCATCATAAAGGTGAATCAGCGAAGCACAGAGTAAAACAGTCTGCGGATTTGTGTAAATTTGGCACAAAGATACCTACAATGCTTGAGTGCGTGACAAAGTAAAATACATCAGAAGTGTTAAATCCATTAACAAAAAGGACAAAAAGATTCATCACAGAAGTTATACATTGGGGAAGTGAAAACCAGATTACACTTTTTTTTTCTTTTCTTAAGATGTGTTTTAAAATTAGACAGTGTGTGATAGACAGATGAAGAAGAAAAGGTTTGCTCCCCTAGACCATGAAGATTAGATGGAGGGAGAGTGAACAAGGCAGAAAGAAGAGGATTTAACACTACGCTGAGGTTGGTTAGACTGGAGAGAGTGAGATTATTGAGGGCTTTATAAATGGAAAAAGAGGAACGTGTACTTTTATAAGGAGTGTAAAATAAATGCTGATGGTACAAATGGTATTCATGGTCTTTATAATGTCTGCATGAAACGTATACAAACATAAATATGTTTTGACTATAAAAAATAATTACAGACCCTCAGATTTACTCAGATTTATTTTTTAAAAATCTGAAAATTAGGCACATCATTTACATGTACAATATTATTTTGCCTATTTATAGGAGCCAGATAGTTTAGTTTAGTTTAGAACTTTCCACCCACAGAACCCATTTTATTAATGTCATTAGGCCTCGCATCTCCGGGGTTGGGGGGGCAAATCCCACCTCTGTCCTGTCTGCACCGAGTTTGCATGTTCTTCCCGTGCATTGGGGGTTTCCTCCGGGTACTCCTGTTTCCTCCCCCAGTCCAAAGACATGTGTTGTAGGCTGATTGGCATCTCTAGATTGCCTGTAGTGTGTGAATATGTGTGCGATTGTGCCCTTCGATGGGTTGGCACCCCATCCAGGGTGTCCCCCACCTTGTGCCCCAAGTTTCCTGGGAAAGGCTCCAGGCTCCCCGCGACCCTGTGTAGGATAAGCGGTAGGGAAAATGGATGGATGGAAGTTATGTCTTGTCATTTTTATAGTAAAAAAAAAAAACAAAAAACATAAACTTCAATTTATATTTATGTTTAGCAATGATAAATAAATCATAATAGATAAATGATAAACAAATAAATGTACATTATTACTCCATTTTTATCCTTATAAAAGGATAAATAATTAGTGACAATTTTGTGTATGAAAATCCTCAGCCATGCACAAAAAATGCTTACTAATTCATCTCACTTGACAGTACTGTAAAATAAATGAAGCCCCCACAGTATCTTTTTGTTAGTTTCATATTATCACAGTAATGACCTACTGTCTACTTTTCACTGGGATAAAAAGATAAAATCGAGATTTGAATTTTTGAGATTTGTATGTAAGGTCCTGATTTAGCTTTTTTCACTGCAACTACCTCAGCTTGATGTTGCACACCATTGCACTGCACATATCTGCACTTTGTATCACATACAGTTCATACATTTTTTGCCATCTATCTTTTATATCTTTTTATATTTATATAGATTTTTTTTCTATTTCTAAGCAAGTAAATTCTGTTTTTATGTCAATTCTGTTTATGTCACCGGACAGTCGTAAAAAGCATTTCGCTGCACGTCGTACTGTGTATGGTTGTGTGTCGGACCAATTAAATTTGATTTGATCTCATTTTTAAAATCTCACATTTATAATTTCAAATTATATCTTCCCCCTAGCAAGTTCAACACAGTGAAAATCCATTGGCAAATTGTTGTAGATACATCTCAGAAAAATTATATTTTATTTTATGAAACATTTACACAGTTAAAATATACTAAATTCAATTCACATTCATTTATAACAGATTTGTTTCATTCCCCAGGCTAATGCTGACATCTTGTGGCAGCATGTAAGCAGTGAACATGAAAGTCAATTGAGCTCCTGCAGTACACACATGCAAATTGATGAATTTCAAACATCGACAGCAGCAAAAAAAAAGCAATGGACCCAAACAAATCAACTCCCTTTCATGTAAAAACAATAAGAGTGCCTCAATCAATCACAGAAATGTTGCATTATAGTCTTCCTAACACTTCTGCACACTCATGCAAGCCCAGCTGTGATCCTGTCTGTCCAGCGTTCTGTGTGGTTTAGTCATTTTCTGCTCTAACACATCGATTTGGCCCATCAGCTCGGGACCAGGCTTAGCGGGTGTGTTAAAGCAGTGAAATCATCAAACTGTGATGCACAGGAGCACAGATGGAGATCCCTGACAGAGATAAACAAGTGCAGGTTATAAAATAGGTTCGTCAGAACTGTGGTCTGTTAAACCCTCACCAGCCAGTTTAATAGGAACACCTGTACTTCTGCTCAACCAATCAGGTGATGTTTTTATAGTCTTCGACTGTCTAGTTTCAGTGAGTCTGAACCCACTGTAGCCTGCAGATTCCTGTTTGAGGCTGACAGGAGTTGAACCTGATGTGGTCTTCTGCTGTTGTAGCTCATCCTCCTCAAGGTTTGATGTATTTTACATTCTGAAATGCTTTTCTGTTCACCATGGTTGTACAGTGGGTATTTGAGTCACTATACACTTCCTCTCAGCTAGAACCAGTCTGGCTATTCTGTTCTGACTTCTCTCATCAACAAGGTGCTTCCACCTGCGGAACTGCTGCTCACAGGATGTTTTTTTCACTCACATATAATCTGAAATTTTCAGTTTCTGAAATAATCCAACCAGCTCGTCTGTCCTGGTCAAATAATATTTTCCCCCATTACCTGAAGCTCTTGACCTATACCTGCTTGATTTTTTGCAATGCACTGCTGCAACATGATTAGCCGATCAGATGATTGAATGAGCAGGGATGCAGGTGTTCCTATTGAACTGGCTGGTGAGTGTATAGCATATACTTATATAGTTGTGTATTATATTAATAATATAAACTTGTATTTTGTTTTTTTTTTTCTTTGTTCAGAACAAAAAAAACTATCAGTTTCTAGATGAACTATATTCACGAAATTTAAAAATTTAATTCAATTATTAGAAATGTGCATTCCAGACTCTTACAGAGGAATTTCCCAAAATGTTGATAATTGCTGGATATTTGATTAAATTGATTGATTTCTGATGAAAAACATTTTGATATTTATTTAGATTCAGATTGATACATTTACAGGAATAATAGGCTTATAATATGCTGTGTGTGTTAGGTTTCCTCTTCTCCAGCCCTCGTTACGCTGCAAAGTGTGACGAGTGGCGTGCTTCCGCATTCCAGCACAATTCATTCATGAACTCATGTTTTGTTTACTTTTGCCATGTGCTTGGTGTTGTCATCGTCATGTCTCCGCCTCCTGTGTTTCCCCATGTGCTTTTGTTTTTGTTTTGTGTCATGTCTCCGCGTCCTTATTTCTTATTGGTTATGTTCTTCTCATTCATTTTGTGTAATTATCGTTTCCAGGTGTCGCTGATGTGATCTTCTTTCTGTTTTAATCAACTCTGTGTTTAAATACGCCACTCCATCTCCGCTCCGGGGCAGAGTATTATTATAGTTTAGATACCGTGCACTTTGTTCCGGTGATTTCCAGATCACCCGTCTACATTATTATAGTTTTGCCTTAGTTCCATGTTGATGTGTGTAACCGTGCGATTTGTTCCGTGATTTCCAGATCACCCTTCGAGCGTTAGTAAAGTATATTCTAGTGCATTAAAGTTTAACCTTGCGATTTGTTCCGTGATTTCCAGATCACCCTTCGAGCGTTAGTAAAGTATATTCTAGTGTATTAAAGTTTAACCTTGCGATTTGTTCCGTGATTTCCAGATCACCTTTCGAGCATTAGTGTATCGTTGATGTGTTTATATACATTTATGTTTATTATTATGTTGAGCAACGTCCTTTATGTTTTATTTTTTTTCACCGTACCTAATAAACTGAACACTTTCCCCTGCAATTGCATCCTGCTCATCCCTTTCACCCTACGGGTCGTAACAGAATACTCCGCCCAAAAATGGATGCAGCGGGGAAAGTGAGGGTACGCCACGCCACGCCACGCCATGCCACATTGAAAATGCCTGCACATAATTCCTTTTTTTTTTCCCTCAATGGACTTTCGTTTATCCCCCAGATGATTATGACAGCTTTGCCACTTGGCCACAATGTTTTTTTTTGCAGGCGCAGATTTATTTTTTGAGTTTGGAGGACCCCAAGCCTGACGAAGAACAGTGGTTGGGGTTCCTCCTCTCTCGTCTGGTCGGCTCTGCTCGCCAATGGGCAAAGCTCCACCTCGCCAGTAGATCCACGAAGCTCCAGACAGTTTCGGGCTTTGTGGATCTACTGGTCCAGGGGTTCGGAAGCCCAGACTTCCAACCCGACCTCAGGACCTTTTTGGGGAAGGATCGTCTGGGCGACCGACCTAGCCACTCTTTTCTGGAATATTATGAGAGTAAGCGGGCTAACATGGCGGCCTGCACCTCTCATCCCCTGACCCAGGAGTGTACCACCGAGGGATGCACCCGACCAGCCATCCTGCAGTGCCCCACCTGCAGGAACCAGGGAGTAAGGAGCAGCTACTTCTGCTCCCAAAGCTGTTTTAAGGGCAGCTGGCGGGTGCATAAGCGGCTCCACAGGCGGGCACCCTCGGAGCTCCAGCAGGAGGCCCAGCAGGAGATCTCCTCAAGGGAGCTGCACCTGGAGGTTAACGTGGTGATCTCCAGCCCCGAGCTCCAGCAGGAGGCCGAGCAGGAGGTCTTCTCAAGGGAGCTGAACAAGGAGGTCGACGTGGCGACCTCCAGCCCCGAGCTCCAGCCGGAGGCCCAGCAGAAGGTCTCCACAGCGGAGCTGCACAAGGAGGTCGACGTGGCGACCTCCAGCCCCGAGCTCCAGCCGGAGGCCCAGCAGAAGGTCTCCACAGCGGAGCTGCTCAGGGAGGTCGACGTGGCGACCTCCAGCCCCGAGCTCCAGCCGGAGGCCCAGCAGAAGGTCTCCACAGCGGAGCTGCTCAGGGAGGTCGACGTGGCGACCTCCAGCCCCGAGCTCCAGCCGGAGGCCCAGCAGAAGGTCTCCACAGCGGAGCTGCTCAGGGAGGTCGACGTGGCGACCTCCAGCCCCGAGCTCCAGCCGGAGGCCCAGCAGAAGGTCTCCACAGCGGAGCTGCTCAGGGAGGTCGACGTGGTGACCTCCAGCCCCGAGCTCCAGCCGGAGGCCCAGCAGAAGGTCTCCACAGCGGAGCTGCTCAAGGAGGTCAACGTGGCAACCTCCAGCCCCGAGCTCCAGCCTGAGGCCCAGCAGAAGGTCTCCACAGCGGAGCTGCTCAGGAAGGTTAACAAGGCGACCTCCAGCCCCAAGCAGCAGCCAGGGATTCAAGAGGAAACCTCCTCTCCTGGCCTGCTTACACCAGAGGTTCGAGAAGAAACCTCTGCCCTGTCCGTGTCTGAGGTCCATGGGATGACCTCTTCTCAAGCTAGTCCATGTCCAAGTCCATGTCCAGGTTCCTGCTCTAATCCCAGTTCATGTCCAAGTCCATGTCCAGGTTCCTGCCCTAATCCATGTCCAAGCCCATGTCCATGTCCAGATTTTTGCCCTATTCCAAGGCCAATCTCTGAGCCAGTTCTCAGGCAGGTTCCCCGTCAGGTTCCCAGTCCTGCTCCCGTTCCCAGTTCCAGTCTAGTTCCTTGTCCAAGTCCAGGTTCCGAACCTGTTCCTAGTCCAGTTCCAAGTCCTAGTCCAAGTTCCGACACTGTTCCTAGCCCAGTTCCTAGTTCAGTTCCTAGTCCAGTTCCAAGTCCAAGTCCAGGTTCCGACCATGTTCCTAGCCCAGTTCCTAGTTCAGTTCCTAGTCCACTTCCAAGTCCAAGTCCAGGTTCCGACCATGTTCCTAGCCCAGTTCCTAGTTCAGTTCCAAGTCCAGTTCCTGATTTCTATGCTGGCTACATAGGTTTGATTTCGGGATGGGTGTTTGCTCTCCTTCACAGTTCAGAGGCTGATTTACCTCCCAGCTCCGCTTCTAACCCAGCTTCCTCCTCTGTCTCCAGCCCTGTCTCCTTCTCTGTCTCCAGCCCTGTCTCCTCCTCTGTCTCCAGCCCTGTCTCCAGCACTGTCCCTTCCTCTGTCTCCAGCCCAATCTCCAATGCTATCTCCAACCAAGTTTTGGATTTTGTCTATGGTTTTGGGTCTAACCTAGATCTCTGTCCAGTCTCGAAGTCTGTTTCCACGTCTTTCTTGAAGTCTGTTTCCACGTCTTTCTCGAAGTCTGTTTCCACGTCTTTCTCCAAGTCTGTCTCGAAGTCTGTTTCCAAGTCTGTCTCGAAGTCTGTTTCCAAGTCTGTCTCGAAGTCTGCTTTCACGTCTGTTTCCAAGTCTGTCTCGAAGCCTGTTTCCAAACCTTTCTCCGACTCGGTTTCCAAGCCTTTCTCAGAGTCTGTTTCCAAGCCTGTCTCTGATCCAGGTGCCAGAACAGACTCCGATCCTGGTTCCAGAGCAGACTCCGATCCTGGTTCCAGAGCAGACTCCGATCCTGGTTCCAGAGCAGACTCCGATCCTGGTTCCAGAGCAGACTCTGATCCTGGTTCGAGGTCGAGCTCCAGGTCAAGCACCAGGTCACACGCAGCTCCGAGATCCAGGCCCAGCACCAGGTCACACACAGCTCCGAGATCCAGGCCCAGCTCCAGGTCACGCGCAGCTCCGAGATCCAGGCCCAGCACCAGGTCACGCGTAGCTCCGAGATCCAGGCCCAGCACCAGGTCACGCGCAGCTCCAAGATCCAGACCAAGTTCTCATCCAAGTTCTTGTCCAAGTTCTCAAGGAAAACCCGACACGTTCTGCTCGGGTTACGGGACACTGGACATAACCAGCCTCAGGTCCTGGAGGGCAGAGGTTAGGATCCTGCCCAGGGGCCCAGGTCCACCAAAGTGGACAGAACTTGCGGCGCTTCGGGAGCCGCGCGTTGGGGGTGGGGGGGGGCTCTGTTAGGTTTCCTCTTCTCCAGCCCTCATTACGCTGCAAAGTGTGACGAGTCGCGTGCTTCCGCATTCCAGCACAATTCATTCATGAACTCATGTTTTGTTTACTTTTGCCATTTGCTTGGTGTTGTCATAGTCACGTCATGTCTCCGCCTCCTGTGTTTCCCCATGTGCTTTTGTTTTTGTTTTGTGTCATGTCTCCGCCTCCTTATTTCTTATTGGTTATGTTCTTCTCATTCATTTTGTGTAATTATCGTGTCCAGGTATCGCTGATGTGATCTTCTTTCTGTTTTAATCAACTCTGTGTTTAAATACGCCACTCCGTCTCCGCTTTGGGCGGAGTATTATTATAGTTTAGATACCGTGCACTTTGTTCCGGTGATTTCCAGATCACCCTTCTAGATTATTATAGTTTTGCCTTAGTTCCATGTTGATGTGTGTAACCGTGCGATTTGTTCCGTGATTTCCAGATCACCCTTCGAGCGTTAGTAAAGTATATTCTAGTGCATTAAAGTTTAACCTTGCGATTTGTTCCATGATTTCCAGATCACCTTTCGAGCGTTAGTATATCGTTGATGTGTTTATATACATTTATGTTTAGCGAAGTCCTTTATGTTTTATTTTTTTTCACTGTACCTAATAAACTGAACACTTTCCCCTGCAATTGCATCCTGCTCATCCCTTTCACCCTACGGGTCATAACAGTGTGAAAGAAAGGCTGATTTTTGTCAATCTAAAATGAGATAATGGCGTGTAATAAAGCTATTTTGTTCCTCTGTTGCCCGAATAATTATGATAAATAATCATGATTTCGACATTGTACAACATAATTATGATTATCATTCCAGCTATTGTCATGCAGCTCTATTAGACAAAGTGAAGTGTTTGGTTTCTGAATAAAGAGTTAATTACTCAAAATGTTGGCCACTGAGGTGTAACGATTCATTTACAAGCCATCACAAATTGGAAAAAAACACAAATGGCTAGGTGTATACTTACTTATAATTCATCACACAGAGAAGCTTTCGAAGTTATAATGCTCTAATAATCTAAAATCTAATAATCACAAGTCCCTAACCTCATTAAACCTTTTTGGTAGGCTAATATGTGGCTAATTTGTGGTATTAGTCAGAGGATGGGGTCTAATTGCATATATGGAGAGGCAGGAATCGGATTCATCCATATAAAATATTTTTGGGTCTGAATAAGCTCATTCTTAACAGCATGCTATGACAAGATGATCTTTTCTGTGTTATTAAAGCCCCTAGCAACATGCTTCAATTATTTGTTTAAAAAAAAAAGCAACAGTAATGATCTGTCATTTAATCAGCATTCACCAGAACTAGATCCAAGAGATACACACTGTCTATCAAAAGTTTTTGAACCCCCTAGAATTTATGTTTTATTACAGTTTAATCACGATTACTGCAACAGGCCAAACAAAATGATACAGAATAGCAATTAAATAAGGAGAACTAAATTTCTGTGGAATTGATTAACTACTCGCTCTCAGACAGATCCTAATGAGACTCTAAATGAACGCTGTATTAAAGGCAGGAACATTTGGAGTGTAAAGTCGTTAAGACTAAAGATAAAATACTTATACATAGTGCAGGAACATTTTGGCTTATTTTTCTTATTAGATTGCTCCAATAAAATCAGATTTTTCAGAAGTTGTATTATTTAAAAGGAACCCATTTAAATAAAAACGCTAAAATATACAGTGGCTTGCAAAAAATATTCAACCCCTCTGGAATTTATCACATTTGTCTGAATAACAAATAATAAATACGCATATTCTTCCTGTCAGTATTTTTATTGCAAACTCAAGTTTTCTTACAGTGAAATTTCAAAGTCAAAATTAATTATCAATCAGCAAGTATTTCAAAGAACAACCAAAACTGAAAAATGCTGCTTGCATAAGTATTTAACCCACCAGGTTCCAGAAACTCCAGATGAATGATATTGTCTTAACTATGAAACTACTGACTAATAATTGACCCTCACCCATGAAATATTACAACTCTTATTTCATGGACAAAAATCACTTCAGTTGAACTGTCACTGAAGAGACTGTCAGTCAATTTCATAACACAGGCAAAGGGTGTAAAATTATATCTAAAAGGTTGGACATCTCGATAAGCTGAGAGTTGTGTGAAGTTGCACCAGACAACCATTTCATGAGCTCTGCATAATTAAGGACTGTATAGGAAGCATGGCTATAAAGAAACCATTGCTCAAGAAGAGCCATATGAAAGCACGAGAATGACCCAATAAAGACATGGTTTTTGGTGTGATGATCACCAAAGATATTTGTTGTCTGAAGATTAAAAAATTTCCCTACAGTGAAATATGGTGGTGGCAGCATCATACTCTGGGACACTTTTCATCTGCAGAACATGAGCTTCTTATTAAAACTGAAGGAAGAATGGATGGTGAAAAATATAGAAGAGGGTTTATTACAAGAGAACCTGCTTCAGTCTGATAAAAAGACTAAAGCTTGGGAGGAACTTCACCTTTTAACAGGACAGTGATCCCAAACACAAGGCCAAGGCAATGCAGGAGAAGTTAAAATAAAAAAAAGGGTGAACATTCTACAGTAGCCAAGTCAAAGTCCAGATCTGAATCCCATTACGAATCTGTGGACTGTTTGAAAATTGCTTTCAACAAACAACATCCAACCAAACTGAAGAAACTGGAACAAATTTGCCAGGAAGAATCACCTCCAAACAGTGTGCAAAGCTGGTAGGAACTTACCTCAACAGACTTCAAGCTGTTATTGCAGCAAAAGGTGGGTTGAATACTTATGCAAGCAGCACTTTTCAGCTTTTATGTTTTTAAGATCTGCTGATAAATAATTAATTTTGACTTTGAAAATTTACTTTAAAAGCATATTGGTTTGCAAAAGCAGTACTAGCTGGAACAGTGTCTGTAAGAGTCATTTGTAATCCAGACTATTCTGTTGACTTGTAAAGGGGTTTGAATACTTTTGAAAGCCACTGTAACGTCTTCAGAACATTTTTGTCTGGAAGTGTTAATTATATCGTAATTATATCGCATGAGATTTAATTAAGTAAATGCTACAAAAGTCCTCTTTTCTTTCAGAACAACACTGTACTGGAAATGGCTGTCAGATCTCATACTGATGGAGAGCAGCATCTACTCGGCAATGTAAACACCTCCTGAACAGTACTAGCGCTAGAAATGTATGTAGGAATGACAGAGCAAAGCTACATGAGTCATTGTGTTGGTGTATTTTGTACATTTTGTACATTTCTAACGACATGGTCACAGAAAATGGCAAAGTAAAGTTAGACTACAGCTTGTGTGCAATCCACTGCTATTTCCCCTCTTCTTGCTAGATTAAAAAACTACACTGATCAGCAGAGCACAGAATTATAACATGCAGGAACAGCACTCATCATGTGTGATATAATAGGAAAAAATAAAGGAATATATATTTGCCTACTATTATATATAAAGGAATATATAATAATATAGAATATATACTATTATAAATAAAGGAATATATATATGCCTACACATTTGAGCCAGCTCATTAAACATTTAGGTTTGTAAGTTTTGCTGGTGAAGCTTGGCAAGATCAGATTAACGTTGCTATAGTTTAGATTTATACAAACACAAAGTAGTTAGGTTTAGTCCAAACATTATACTGGGTGGCATCATGTATAGCCACATGGATGCAGGATGAACCCTGAGCTACTCTAAGCAGTCCTTTAGCTTCAGTGTTAGCATAAGCTCTACTGATTACACCACATTAACTAGGGTTTAGAACTTATCAGAGCCATCATCTGACAGCAATCAGCAGAGAAGATATTTCACTTAAGCTGACATCACTGATCTTCTTATATCACGTCAAGAATGTCTGCCCTGCAAACTTAGCAACTAAACTCTTGGTGTGCTTATTAGTCATCAAACAACGCCTCCAACCAGGCCAGAGAGCTAAACAGGGGGAAATTACAGAGCCAGAAGGCAGGCGACAGATCAAAATAAACCACCATTATATAACTCGATCACACTATTTAAAAAAAAAAAAAAAAGAAAGAAAAAAAAAAGAACACAGTACACTCTGTTTTTAGGAATGGAGAGACATAGAAAGCTAAACAGACAATAAATGCTGAGGAAGATAGAAGGTGGTTAATCTGGTTATTGGCACCCATATGAGTTCATCTGAGAAAAATATATTTGAAGTATATTCTCATTGATATTTATTTTTTTTTTACTATACTTGGGTGACTAGGAACAGGAAATTGTTCAACCATGACTTCTTGTTTCACAGGGGTATAAATATGAAGTAACACATGGGCCAAATTCCCCTAGTCATTCATAACAGTGGGTAAGACCAAGGAATATAGCTGTGATTGTTGAGCTTCACAAAGATTGTTGAGCTTCACAAAATGGGAAGTTGCTATAAGAAAATAGCACAAGCATTGAAAATGCCCATTTTCACCATCAGGGCAATAATTAAGAAGTTCCAGACAACTGGAAAATGTTATGAATCAACCTGGAATTGGACGTGCCTATATTGCCTCAACGCACTGTGAAGAGGATGGTTCGAGTGGCCAAAAAATCCAAGAATCACAGCTGGATAATTGCAGAAGTTAGTAGCATGTACCACAAGCTTCATATCTGACCGCTCCCTCAGTGAAGACTTTGAAGACTTTTTTTGCTGTATTCCCTGCTGAACATCTGTAGTGTCAACCAGATGCACTGTGCGGAGGGAAAAAACAACAACAAAAAAACCCCAATCCTATTTCTATCTGCATTTGTGTTCATTTAGATCACATTCTTTTCATTCGGAATAATTTATTCGCATTTGCTTACACCTCTTCCACACACAAACTTTTCATTTGCTATCGAAAGGAAATGGACCACCACTGGACCACCACTGTGGAGATATGATCCTGGGGTGTTGAACCATTCTCAGCACAGCAGTAACATTAAAACAGTGATGTGTGTGGCATGGGTGAGTTTATCAGTATTCGTAGATTCTGCATTCAGTTTTGTTTGTCACTTTTATACACAAGCTGTATACATACGTCTAAGTAAAAAAGAATGTTTATAGAAAACAAAGAAAATCACAAAATAATTAGAATATTAAAATTAAAATAAAATATTAATATTAAAATTCTTATGGACTATACAAATTCAACAACTTGTACATTTTAAATTTTCATTCATTCACCTTTTGTGAACACTTTATCCTGGACAGGGTCATGGGGGATCAGGAGCCTATCCTGGGAAATAGCAGGAACATTGAATTTTAGCTGGTAGACAATTCTCCAGCCACCATGGTTTTGGGAGGTGAGAGAAAACCAGAGACCCTCAGGATCAAACCCCTGCTGTGCCACCATACTGTTCAACATCAAATATTTACAGGAAATATGTATGCCGCTGACATAGTGCCACCAGGTTTGTGTGTATGTGTGTGTGTTTGTGTGTGTGTGTTTTAGGTCACTGCACTATGATTCATAAAGTGTCCTTATTAGGAGAACTCCTGCATAGGTGTTTTTGAGAAACGCTGGCTTTATGAAATGTAATGCTGTGCCAACTTGTGAGTGCAGAGAGCGATGTGTGAAGAGCTTTCAAAAAGTGAACTTGCTACTCAGAAACACTTGTTAGCAACTATATCAAAATGTGATATCTGGAAGAAGTATGTGAGGCTAAAAAAAAAGTAAATAAATACAATTTGATGATGATAATAATAGTCATCATCATCATCATCATCAAATAAACAAAAATAAATTAAGTTTAAAAGCATATAGGAATATGGCAAGGACACACAGACTGTGATTTAGGGTGAGTGTACCTCTTGGAGCGCTTCAGCCTGTGAGAGCAGATCTGCTCGGAGTCTCTGTGCTCGCTGAGCATGGAAGGAGTTCCTCTGGCTCTGGATGACAAACACCACCTCCCTCAAGTCTGCAAACACAAGCATGATTTGTGTTACCTTTGTGTGCAGTTATGCACATGCACTACTTCACCCCTGTATGTAGTTCATCAGGTATAAAAACAAAACAACAACTGCCATTTTATTATTTGATTTGTGGTTTTCACGTATTGTTTGTTATTAAAGATTTTATTGCTTGTTTGTCAGCAAGAAAAGCCATAAAATGTAATATATTTCATCTTCACTGGCTTTTCTGTGACAGTTGAGTGAAAAAACTTGATGAAGTCGACATGACTTCTTTCACTAGTCTGTTATTTATTTGTTTGTTTATTTATTGTTTTGTTTTTTTTTTTTTTTTTTTTTGTGAACCAATCAAAATGATATTCTGTTGCTATTCCTGTTCCAAGCGGTTCTGGCCTTGTATTAGGGGTCCAAGCACTGAAGCTGCTGGAATCCTATTGTTTTTGTTTTTTTTCTTATTCTTCACTTTCTTAACATGAATCATGCAGACCAAATGGTAAGTCATAGAGAAATGACACTTGATCAAGATGAGCCCAAATGGCCTAATGGTGGCGCTATAGTGCAGCATTTTACGTTTTCTCCCATATCTCAACAACGCTGACACGTAGAGATATAATAATGTTTTCTCACAATTCCTCTATTGTGCCAATCTTGAAACTGGACTTCAAATAAAGCCTGGGTTACCTCAAAAACATGGTCGCTATCAGCCAAGCAGATTTGAGCAGGCATTTCACATGGTTCTTTTGTTCATCTTGGTTGTGTCTTTGTGTCTATGTCTCTTCCATTTCTGAATAACAGTCTCCCTAAACACATTGCTATTTTGGTATCTGTGTTCCCTTCTGCAGCTCTGTAAAAGGTCAGTATTTCAGTTCTAGGACTTGTAGGAGCTGTTTTCCTTAATGCCACTGACTCCTGACTCCTCTCAGCAACCCACTTGAGTGTTTGAGTCGGTTTGAACTTTTCATGCCTTAAATAAGAATGAAATAAAAGAACGTGTTTTATGTTAAAAGATGCCATCATGTTAACTTTAACCCTTCAGGTTAATTCACTAGAGCATGATTCAAATGTCTAGTGTATGATTCAAAATGTTTGAATCAGTTGGTTTATTCATCAGGCTGTGTTGTAATGGGTTTTTATAGCAAAAAAAAAAATTATGTAACATTGGTTTTATATATAAACTGTAAAAGAGAGGTACATTTTTTCTTCCTCTCCACTTAGAAACCAGAGGGTCAGAAAACATTTGCACTCAATTCTCAGTTCTTAGATGCATAGATTCAGTACATTTCTCTGAATAGGTCATAACACACCACATCATGCAGAATAAACACATATTGTTCACTTAGTAATGCAACCACCTCCTCCAGACAGCAGACCCAGAGAAAGCAGGATCATAATCCAGTCCAGAATATATTCCACCCACATTAAAGCACAGAACACTGATGTACAACCTGCATCATCACCCATCACTAAACTCTACTGTTCTCAAGACTTAATGTTACAATAAGCCTGATTCTCATATTAATGACTGCACTTAATTAACATCCCACTATACTGTAATACACCACTTTCATTAGTTAAACTATAACATCAAAATGAACTAAACATCACAGGACATGTAATGTTGCTTTAATTTATGCTCTGAAAAAATCACAGTGTAGCAAACAGTCTCTGTCAGCAAGTATAAACAGGCAAAACTGCTGAACAAACACACAGCAATTACACCTGTGCAGACCGAGCTGAACGACACTAAACTGAGCATCAAGGCAAAACATCCCTTCGTGCTCTGTCAATACTAGGGGTCCTGAAATGATACAATGTGCCTCTTAGATAAAGGCTCTAAAGTACAACGGTTACATTTAACATAGGCAACAATACAACAGAATAGGATTTCATTGTGTCTTATGGTGGTGTAACACAGTGCCATTATCTGTATTTTATCAATTTTTTAGGACTCAAAATATCCATATCTGTTTTCATATCAAAATTGGAAGTGGGCATGGTCTAGTGTCTCATCCACCAGTGTTAACTTTTTTCCCATGAAAAGAAGAAAAGTGTGTCCACCTTTTTCTGTGTCCTAGCATTTCTGTCTAGTTTTGAGTCTTTAGCCCTATTCGGATTGGATTTGTTTAGCAGGGCCCCAGAAGCCCCAGAAGCCCATGTAAATTTAATCCTGCCCATAAAGTGCTTTCTTGTGAGGTATTTGTGAGGTGGTTGGGTTGGCAATTTTGAAACTGCTTTTGTATTGTATTGAAAATTGTAATTTTCCCTGCACTGGCTTCCTGAGCTGTCCTTCAAAGCTCTTCATTAAAGCAAAAACCTTGTTTGTGAATTTAGACTATTTGACGGTTAATATTTAATGTGACCAACCTTCAAATAATTGGAATTCATGCTTCTTTATGGCTAAGATTCAGATTTTAATGCCAATACTGCTCTGTTGCAATATTCAAAAAGGTATTAACTGTGATAAGACAATAGTCAGAAGCTGACAAATCCATGACATTTCTCAAACGTCACAGCAAGGCACTGTAACCTTTAACTAAGCTTTATATTCAATACTCACCCAGTGTGGCAGTGAGATAAGGACAGAACCTTTTATCTATTGTGTTCTACTGATTATGCTACAACAATGCAGGTTGGACTGAGTTTGAAGCTGGAATAAGCTACTGTTAGTTGTGTCACCATTGTTACTGGCATGAAGCTTTACCTTAAAAGGAGTGACATTTGGACTGACATTTTAGTCATCAAGGTTCTACACTGCATATACATTTACATTCATTGAAAATAAAACAAAATAAATGTAGACGGAACTGTTAAAAGACCAAACAGTACATCAAGACCAATTTTCCACAAAATAATTACATACAAGTGTGAGACAGATGTTTGATGCTAAGAGAAAGCCACAACAAAACATAAGGGATGAAGTAAGTGTTGGTACTCAAGAGTGTCACCCACAACAAAATGAGTCATAAAACATATCAAAAGGCAACTGCACAACAAAAGAGAACACACCTGGATACACAAACACATTCACACACTCAGAGGTATTTTTGTATTGGTGCCAAAGTGCTCTTAGAAAAGTTAAGCGAATAAAGCTGGGCAATTCAGTTCACCACTTGGATGGAACGTAGGCCCCAAGCTCATCAATATCACCATCCTGAATGTTACTGTAGTTTCCCAACAGCACTGTTGTGTAGAAGATGATTTAAACTGTTAGTGACAGAGTTTGTTCAAAGGCATACTTTACATTTTTTTATGATTGCTTTGGTAATGATGCTTTTACAAAAGAAGGCTCAGGGAAAAAATTAAAAACGTGATTATTCGATCTCTCCATCTTGTCTGTGTCCTTCTGATTTCAGCAAGACTGAAGCTGTAATGGGAATTTGTTTTCTACAACCCAGCTTGTGTAAACACATTCATTAAAATACATGAACAGAACAAAAAAACACACAGATTGCAAAAATACCCTGTGCTCTACAGAGACACTTTCACTCCAGCACTATGACAATGAACAAGAAAATGCACTAAATCAGAACTGTAACTGTAAAATATTGAACTAAAAACAATGCTATTATTTACAAGTGTGCATGATACAACATAATAGTTCTAATGGGAGTTCTTTATTCAGTAAATTATTATAACAGTTCTAGTGTATCCACCTATTTAAACAATTAAAAGCATCTGGTAGAGAATTATGCATAATATAAGTCTATAAGGAGAGTATGATGACTTCTTTTCCTGAGTCTAAATCGATGTCATAAAAACAGAGACAAACTGGAAGGCATGGTATCCCGCCAACTAGTGAGTAGAAAAAACACTGCATCACAGATAACCAGAGATAGGTCACACTAGCTTGCAGCATCATCAAACTGGGAAGGAAAGGTCTTCACCCTACAGCTTGGTGTGGAGCTCAACTTCAAGAAGAACTTCAGGGAAGAACTTGATATCAACTGCTTCATAGATCTTCTTTGCAATGATTCTGATCTGATAAACAATGATCAGTTCAGTGTCTTAAAGGAGTATGACACTGCTGGATACATTTGCATCCCAGGTTTGAGTACCCCATGTCCATGGCACAGTCCACAGCACTGTGTCAAAGCCTTGTTCCTCTAGCCAGCTTACAGATCAGTATCAGTGTCTGCCTTGAAAGTACTGGCAGCTACAACAAAGGATATACCAAAGCCCTTGGGTTTCTTGACCAGATTCATGATCATTCTCTACCACTGAGGTTCACATCAATGTACTCCTTTGGCAGAGGCATGACAGCTGTGACTATTGTTGGTCCAATTGCCCATCTTCAGTATCCTTATGTGAGGCCACAGTCAAGAGCAATAATGATCCAGAATTCTGAAACATGCCTCCACTGATACAAGTCCTTCAGGCTCCACAAGCTTGAGAGCAATTCTAGCAACTAACATGGACAATTTCCCATGGGCCATTTTTGCCAAAGGACTGAAATGATCTAACATAGATTTCCCTCTCTGGTATCTACACATGGGTGCACTTGATGGCAAACCACAACCCAAGGTCTTCTGTGGTGATGGGCTCACTGCTGCAACTGGTTTGCCACCAACATTTTAGCCCACATCTGCCTCATGTCCTCCAGACTGCTAGTGAAAGCCAACAAAGCCTTGATCACCCCAGAATATGATTCAAACTGATCCATTCTTCTACAACAGTTCTCAGTGGGTGAGTCACAGGAAACTATCACTCATGTTCACCACTCTTTGCCAGGTGATAGATTCAAGTTTGATCTCCAGGCTGGCAAAGGGATCTCTGAGCTAGCATCATAAAGTAGTAGATTATTAATTGGAATGGCACATGTCATTGGCTAGTGAGTACCCACACTTAATTTGGTTAGTTTTTCTCACCCACATACCATGTGACCCAAGGCAGGACATACAGGTGGAGCTACAAATGGTACAGAACATTGACTGGTCAATTGCCAGTGAATGACTCATATATTGTCTTTGGACATAATTCCTTTTCTACAAGAATCTCCAATAACAGTGTAGGTACTGTTTCTTCCTATCTTTTTCTTCTGTCTGCTTTAAGAAGTCCGTACAGGATTTCGGAGAGTTTCTTTTGTGATTGTTGCAGCCAAAAATGTTTGATTTTGTTGCAGCTTTTTTTCCCTCAAAATTTGCAATGCAATTTGTGGAGATTTTTGTGCTTTTTTGCGGTAAACTACTTGAACTGGTGAAACTGCAATTGCACGGTCTTTTGCAGTGATGTTAGTTGGGAGCTTTTAGCTGTACTCATGTTCAACGCACATGAATCAAAGAGGGCTTTGGCTGAATGCGCATTGTGATGATGTCACATGACACGTCTTGGCCCAAATCTGTGGTAATTTTGAAAAATCGCAAGCGCCACTGAATATTACGGAGTTTGTTTGATTTTGCGTTCATTTCTCTCTTTTTTTTTTTTTTTTACACACAGTAAGTTTTTTGCCTCTTTTTTCTCCCCAACCATCTTCAAGTCAGTCCAAACTGTTCACTATTCACCTTCTCTGATCCCTACATAGGGTATAACCAAATGGCCCTGTACAACATATCTAGTGTATTCCTTGCAAAGCGCAACCACATTTGACATACAACTATGGAAAATACATGATTTCTTGTGATTTATTTATTTTTCATATTTCACACACTTCTCTGTATTTTCACTAAAGATTAAATATGTTTGAGTGTGTGTGCATCAATTTGATCAAATTTGTTGTTTCATGCTTAATAATTCACTATGTGAGAGACCAAGCACGCAGCACCACACATATTGTAACGTCAAACAAGATTTATGACTTATGACTTGTTTTATTAAAAAAAAAAAAATCTATAATAAGAAAAGTAATCAAGTAATAGTTTACTAAGATAGTAGAGTCCAACAGCCTGGTCCAGTACTATCTGGTTCTATAGTGGTCCTGCTTTATTGATGGATGAGGTAGAGAGGTAGCCACAAACTGTGCATAGCAACGGACTGCATG